>JAIUZE010010306.1:0-22935 GCA_022085475.1 Heliosperma pusillum
AAGTCAAGAAAAGTCAAAGACGACTCAAAAGTCAAGAAAAGTCAAACTCGCCTTAATACGGGATTCTCATGGAATCTCGCAGAAATTCCAAATACGAACTCGGAAATTCTAAATTCGACTCGAAACTTTAAATTCTAAATTAAAACTTAAATTTGCTGAAAAGATTTCGTAAAATATTTCTACTGGAAAAGTAGGGTACATTTCCGGGTGTTACAATTGTCGTTTAGGGCACATAAACGAACGACACATAAAGAGACTTGTTTCGTCTAAAGTACGCAAACCATTCGATTACGAATCTTATGGTGTATGCGAATCTTGTCTTCTAGGCAAGATGACTCGTGCTCCTTTTGCGGGAAAAGGGACACGAGCAAGTGAAGTATTAGGCCTTATACATATGGATGTGTGCGGCCCAATGTCTATCCAAGCTAGAGGTGGTTATCATTTCTTCATTACTTTTACCGACGACTTGAGTAGATATGGATATGTCTACTTGATGAGGCACAAAAGTGATGCTTTTGAAAAATTCAAAGAATTTCAACTTGAAGTAGAAAACCAATTGAATAACAAGATTAAAGCCCTACGATCCGGTCGTGGTGGTGAATACTTGAACAATGAATTTGATTCACACCTAAAGGATTGTGGTATAGTATCACAATGGGCTCCTCCTGGCACCCCTCAATTAAATGGTGTGGCCGAAAGGAGAAATCAAACCTTATTAGATATGGTTCGATCTATGATGAGTCTAACAGAGCTTCCTGATTATTTTTGGGGTTTCGCTATCATATCTGCAATATTCTTACTAAATCGAAACCCGACTAAAGCGGCAAACAAGACCCCATATGAGATATAGATAGGGAAAGTCCCTTATTTGTCGTTCATGAGAATTTGGGGATGCGAGGCGTTTATTAAGAATAAGTCTGACGATAAACTCGCACCCATATCCGACAAATGTCTATTTGTAGGATATGCAAGGGAAACACATGGTTAGTACTTCTACAATAAACACGAGGACAAAGTGTTTGTGTCTCGTGATGCAGTCTTTTTAGAAAATGATTATATTTCTAAAAGACAGAGTGGGAGAAAATTTGAACTTGATGAAGTCAAAGAGCCACAAACCGAAAAGGACGTATAGGAAAACGAGGAAAACGTTCCCTGTTCGTCCGACACGGTCATAAATCCTTCGGAACCTAGGAGGTCAAGCAGAATTAGTCATCAACCTGATAGATACCTTGGTTTTATAGAGGAAGGTGGTGACTATAATGTATTAGTTTTTGAAAGTAATGAACCTACTACCTACAAAGCAGCCTTTTCTAGTCCCGACTCAAAGTTATGGCTAGGAGCCATGCAATCCGAAATGAATCTATGTACAACAATCAAGTATGGGACTTGGTTGATTTACCTAGGGAGGTAAGACCTCTTCAGTGTAAGTGGGTCTATAAGATCAAAAGTGGCATAGATAAACATAATGATGTTTACAAAGCTAGATTGGTGGCAAAAGGTTTCACCCAAGTTCATGGTCTTCACTATGACGAAACCTTCGCCCCAGTCGCCATGCTTCGATCCATAACGTTTATCTTAGTAGTTGCCGCATTTCATAATTATGAGATTTGGCAAATGGATGTCAAAACCGCCTTCTTTAATGGGATTCTAGAAGAGGAATTGTACATGACACAACCTGAAGGTTTTGTGGATCCATCAAACCTTAAGAAGGTATGCAAACTTAAGATATCCATCTATGGTCTTAAACAAGCATCCAGGATTTGGAATCATCGTTTCGATCATGTAATTAAACAAATTGGTTTCACTCGAAGTGTCGAGGAACCATGTTTATACATGAAGTTTAGTGGGAGTAAAGTAACTTTTCTAGTCTTGTATGTAGATGACATACTACTCATTGGGAATGATATACCAATGTTCACTTCTGTGAAGGAGTGGCTAGGGATTCATTTCAAAATGAAAGACTTAGGAGAGACCCAGCGCATCTTAGGTATCCGGATCTATAGGGATAAATCTAAACGGATACTAGCATTAAGTCAAGAAACTTATATTGATAAAATTCTTGATCGGATCAACATGAAAGACTCTAAGAGAGGCTTTCTTCCTATGGGTAGTGGGATCACTTTGAGCAAGTCAGAGTGCCTTACCAAACCCGAGGAGATTGAACACATGAAATTGATCCCTTACGCATCCGTCGTTGGATCAATCATGTATGCTATGATGTGCACTCGTCCCGATGTAGCTTATGATTTGAGGATGACAAGTCGTTACCAAGCAAATCCAGGTGAGAGTCACTGGATAGCCGTAAAGAACATCCTTAAATACTTGAGACAAACCAAGAATTTGTTCTAAGTGTTTGGAGGTGAGACTGAGTTACGTGTAAAGGGTTACACAGACGCCAGTTTCTAGACAAATAGGGATGATATGAAATCTTAATCCGGCTATGTTTATATGATGAATGGAGGAGCTGTTTGCTGGAAGTGTTTCAAGCAAAGCGTTAAAGCGGATTCTACAACCCAAGCAGAGTTCCTTGCAGCATCTGAAAATGCAAAGGAAGCTGTGTGGATTCGGCAATTTTTGGAAGGACTAACAGTAGTCCCTACTGCCAAAGATCCTATCACAATTTATTGTGATAACAGTGGGGCTATATTTCAAGCAAAAGAGCCCAATTCTAGTAATAAGTCTAGACATGTATTAGGAAATATCATGTAATTAGAGATTACGTGGATAGAAAAAAAATTGACATTTGTAAGGTTGAGGCAGATGATAACATTGCTGATCCTTTAACCAAGCCTTTATCAACAGCTAAGCATGATGGCCATGTTGTCACAATGGGATTGAGGCGAGTACCAGAATTCCTTTAGATTATGTAATATGTAATAATTGAATGTTGTATTAATTATTTCATATACGATAATTGCATTCATTGTTCGAGTTTTATTATAAAGTCTTTTATTTAGTTTGACTAAATTTAATACTTTGTTTATTCGAATAGATTGTAAGACAATGTTAGACCCTATTCAAGTGAATAGGACGAACTTAGTATTTTGTCCCTAGTCACTCAATGAGGTGACGTCTCGAAGTGACTAGATTGTAAGTCAATCGATGGTTGGTTCAGCACCATGGGGTCATGGAGATGACTGGTCGATTACATAGACAGACTGTATGACACTCTGTCAGACAATGATTTTTGTAGAGACCCTTAAATAATTAATTAATGCCTTGTCGTGGCAGGGTCCTCTATCTTATTCCTATGAGTCGATGCTTTTGACTGGCGACCGTCTATCTGAGTCGGTGCAGTTTCCGATTGGTATTGGTTGGTGTTCTAGGTCGTGCTGTAAAAGGAAGCCGATGGACATCTTCTGGATCATGTTGATCTGCATCATACAGAGTAGATGAGTCAAGAGGAATTGTCCACCCACGTTGGGTACAAACATCTTCAGGCCACTCTAGGAGTAGTTGCTATAAATGTGTGGCCACACTCGGAAAGGGATCTATGGTAGATTTTTCGGTCAGAGAGTTACTATCCATATTGAGAAAACCACTCTAGATATAATAAATCGCAAGTGCGACCTGAAAGACACCTTGCGTTTAGTGGGAGATGTGATAAAGAGACAAGAGAGTTGGTGACGCACACTTGTGCCAGACAAGTGGGAGATTGTTGGAGTAGGTGTACTCCACAATAGTGCGCCACATAATAAATCTCATTAAGGAATATAATTGGGATATTTATTGACTATATATATATGATTAGTCAGTTGATTAACGTAAATCAATAACAGTTGGCCGACTAGAGTTTGACGTTATTGTCGTATGACGGCGGTGATCAACTGATCCCTTTCGGTCACACCTATAGGATGAAATCCAAATTGTAACTAATTATTTGTATATGATACAGTTGATTAGTCCATTACATATATTTGATATGTACGAGAGTTAATTGTTAGAAATTGAGTTAATAACTCAAATTCGATTAGGTTTATTTTTCAATTATGCAATAATTGACTAATAAATTTATATCTTATTTTAATATGATTAAATAAGATCTAACTTAGTAATTAATCGTTAATTTACTAAATTAGTTGTGGTTTTACATATATTTTGAGGTAAAGGTAATTAGTTAATTATATTTACAAGGAGTTGTAAAATAAATTCACTAAGCATTGTGGGACCCATTATATATTGATTTAATGGTAAAATATTACTTTTACATATTGTTTATTAATTTATGTCATATAATTGTTATATGATCAAATTAACACTTAATTATACAAGATAATTAAGCATATGATTAATAAGTATTTGTGGGACAAACATCAAAAATCAAAATGGACCTAAGGGCCACATATGGCCGGTCATAGTATTTAGTGGAGGGTGATGATGGTTGCTCTTGTTCATGCTCACAAGTCACCAAGTGATTATACATGAATAGTACACCAAAATCATTTCAACTAACACTACACTCCACTACCTTGCATGTGAATAAAATAAGAACAAAAATCACCTACAATTGCATGTAGAGGGCCGGCCATGTGCCTATATAAGGCCAATTGTTGTTCAATTTTCTTCTCTAATTCATTCTAGATTTTTCTTCTACATCTCTCTAAAACTTCAACCTCTCACTAACCTCTCATAATCTTAATATTTACTCCCTCCAATTCAATCCAAACTACCCACTCACCTTTTTAAGTCAAACTTGTTAAATATTGACCTCGATTATATTAAGTCAATTCGTCGAAATTTATATATAAAATTGATATTCTTACGTTCATTATAAGAAGAGGTTTCGGAAAGTTATAATTTCGACCCAAAAAAATAACATATAAATGGAGAAAAACGTGGTCAAAGTGTCGTCTCGTAGACCGCAAAAAGTCAAATGGGTAGTTTGGATTGGATTGGAGGGAGTACTAAGTATTACTAGCATAGTAATATATATTAATATTAGTAGTATTTTATCTATCTTATTATCTAGTTAATAATAAAGTTAGATTATTTGGTATCATCTTGGTGCAATTTAAAGGAGGTCTTCTAGTTTGGAGATAGTTCTTGGATCATCCTTCCTTATAGCTCAAGATCAATAAGAAGGAGTTCTTATTGTGTCCATTTATTTCCATTTCAATGTGAGGAAATTTCTTATTTTATATAATGTCTTTATATTTGCATGCATGTTACATAGATCATTAAACACTAAATTAACAAGTAATTTAGTAACTAATTAGAGGAGTCTAATAAAGGTCTATGGACTTTCAGTTACTGTGATGATGATGATGGTTATTGTTACGATGATGTTACTATGCTGATGATGATGGTGTTTGGAGATGGAATTGGAATTGTGATACTTTGTTACTTTTTTGGTGATCCGCCGGGAGACGGACCACACCCCGAGTTCACCTCTCATAGCTCTCCCGCTGCGAGGGGGATGTGCACATTAATGTTTCGGGTATCTCGCTAAGGCGAGATGGAATTTCGATGCCCAGTGCAACGGTCTGGGATCATAAGGTAGTTTTGCAGGTCAGGGTGGTCGCCTGATGCTGCTGAGGTGACCGTTGCGTGGGCCTGCAATTTTTGTTACTGTGATGACTACTTTGTTTTCTTGTACATTGATCGGCTTATGGAGTACTGACCTTGTATTGTTTTCAAAAACTGTTGTGATCCAATGAGAAATGGTGAGCAGGTGTTTAGCAGGTAATTCAATGATCTTGTGTTGGGGAGTTGATGGGATTGCAGCAGTTGAATCTTAGCTTCCGCATTGATGATTAGAGTCTTAGACATTACAAACATTGTCTTTATTTTTATCAGTTGGATTATTGTTACGACATGTGTCGTCTTGATTTAGATTGATGTAATTTGATTAGATTAGATTAGAGGACCTAGTTAGTAACCATTCCCTTCCCTGTCTTGTGTCATTTTGTGGTACACAGGTGATCGGGCCTGTCGCAAGCCCAATACAAAGATAATTTACCCAGACTAGGCTAATAACAAATTAATGTAATTAGGGAAGTAGGGTCGATCCTCAGGGAGATGGTATTTCCTATGGATTGTGAATCGTCTCACAATTGAGTTTTATCTAATGATTTTCTGGGTTTTGAGGTTTTGAATTCTAAACTAATAAAGAACATAAATAAAAACAAAATAAAACCAAACTAAATGAAAACAATAAAGCAAATGATGAATTAACAATAATGAGAAGCATCTAGGGAAGTAGGTTCACACATGTAGATTGACATATTGATGAAATTGGATTTAGGATATGCAAATAGTTCATTGCGAGTTCGTAAGAATAGTGTGTTCATTACAATCATAGATCAGATGGTCTAGCAGGCTTTTAGGCGATTTACTAGGTCTTAATCCACCATGTCACGCTTTGTCTATTCAATTCTCGTATGTCTACCTTGGAAAAGAATTCCATAGTAGTCGATGATTTTGATCAGGAATCGTCAACTATCGTTAAAGTGCAAACATGCATAGACACAATGTTTTAGAAGCACAATTTCTTTTATCCAATTATCATCTTTTAATCAATCTAACATGGCTACCCTACACCCTAGAAAGGTGACTACTCACTCATGATAGTGTTTATGTCTAAGATGATATTAACAATGAAAACTAGGATAGACATGTTTAGTTGTTTTTGACAATAATTTAGACTCTCTATAAGGCGATAATAACGACGCTATTTGACAATCTAAGAAATGAAATTACGATTATAACAACATGAAAATAGAATAATATGTAAAGAAAATAACAATCAAATAGAAACATAAAGAACTTTAAACAAAGGATAAATTAGGAATACCTAGGTGACGATCAACAACGAAAGCGATAACAATAATAATAATCCCTTGCACAGAATAATCGTACCTTGAATTACAACTCTTGTACCCAACAAAGTAGACTACAAAGATTGAAATTCTTATTCATCTAAGCTAATGTTTTGATATGAAATGGACAGAAATAGACTAAGAACAAAAGACAAAAGAAGAAGATAATCTAAACTAGAAAGACTAAACTAAAGATTATTCTAAAGAGGATGTATAAGAAGATTGTTGTGTGTTGTGTGAGAAGTAGATGATTGTGTGCTTTGAGAAGAGAGGCTGGAGCATCTATATATAGCATTAGGGTTTCGTGGAGAAGAGGTCAAACATTAAACATATAAGACAAAAATAGGAAGTTGGAGCATCTTGGCCGCAGCAGCAGACATCCACGATCAGGCACACACTTACCCGATCGGGTAAGTGGACATCTAGAAGCGGTTGACTAACGTTTCATCTTGCTTTGCTTGACTTGACTTCCATCATCCCCCTTGACCTCTCCAATCGGGTTTGTTGATAGGGTTTGATGTAAAGCGATGAATTCTTCCACCTAATGGGTTGATCTTCCGACAACTACGAAACTGTCTTTGCTTCTTCTCTCTTTTGAGTTAGTGAACCTTCTTGAAATGCCTTTCACTTGGTCAAGCTTGCTTCTTCTAATCGTCGGGTTCTAGGCAAATGCTCGGGAATATAGAAAAAGGGCGTAGAAAAGTCACTTTCCCTACAAAACAGGTTAGAACACAGGAATTCGCCTAGAAGACGATATTAGCTCATAAAATGGCTTAACAAAGCACAAATGACATACAAAACCAAGCTAAAATGGGGGTTAAAATCATACAAATATTCACTTATCAACAGGGGGACCACGGAGGGGCGCGCTTGGGAGGACAAGCTTAAAAATACGCATTTGTGGAGTCGCTAACCATTTTCTATGGGAAATTGGAACCGTTCGAATACTTTATGCCATGTGAAGACATAAAGTGATTATATGAACACTAAGAAGTCGTTATCCTTAGCATTCTATGTCTAGAATGACTCTCGTGGATGCCAATGAACACGGATGTTCACAGAGATCTTGAGTAAGGGGTGGGGGTACGTATTAGGAAGCTCTTTAATCGAACACCTAATCCCTACAGCCTCGATAGCGGCCTCTACTAATGATTAGGGAAATCGTTCGTATTTGATATATTATCGATTATATGCATGCAATGCAACATCCAACATTTTTATTCTAACATGTGAATTAGACTATGTCGGTGAACATGCAATTAGCACTCAATTATGTCGAAATTGGGGATTTAGAATTAAATACACATGAGGAAAAAGCAAAAATCATACAGTTATAATGATTAAATAATATTACAACGGGTTACAAAGGATTACGAGATCCACATCAGAAATATATTTTAAACAGAGATTTGAAGAAAAGAAAAAGATTTAAAAAATAAAAGACAGATTAGGAGCAATATTACGACTAATAGTTAGTTAATTATGTAATTAAAGCTACGTCAAAGCAAGAACGCAAGTTCAAGGACAGAAGTCCACCCAGAACAGGAAGAGGCGCACGACTCATTGAGTATGTTCTTGAGCTGAATTCTGACTGTGAATTTAGAATCGCGAGTAGTTAACATTCTTTTGTATATTTACGATTGAGTATTCACCTATAACTCGAGTAGAAGTGGTTTAACCTATTAATTATACTATAACTTGTATCAACAGCGAATTCCAGAGACTTGATATGAACAAATCGAATTTCCAAGACCCAATTTTGATTTAAAGACGAAAACCTGCTAATATCGAATTATTAGGGATTTAGGTCGAGAACGAAACGTTTATATGAAATACTATGTTGAAACACGGTTTATGTATGAAGAAAAGAAGATAAGAAAGGCAAAATCGCAAGAACCAAATGAAGAAGAAGAAGAGCAGGAGCAGGGCATCCTCTGGAATAGACGCAGCATGCATTGCGATTCTTCGAAGAGGCACAGCTCTTACTACGTTTCTTCTCGACGTCTGATGTCTGCTAACAAGGTTTTGTAAAAAAGGCTTTGTTCTGAAATCGTTTTTGAACTTGCTTCTGACGTGAATCTTACATTAATTGAGCGAAAAATAAATAAATACAAAAACAAGGGATTTACACCCTTAGACTTACATGTTTGATGAAACGAGATGAACTAAGTTAATGTTTAGTGATTGTTGGACTCGAATGTACGTAGAAAGTGCCCTCATTAAAGGATTTAAGGTGATTGAATTGATTGATTGTATAGTGGTCAAATTGGTCGGTCATGCAACGTGACGGGTACTCAGAATGATCTGAGCTTACGTGGTTGATTGTTCAAGCACGTAGGTGTCGAAAGCTGAGAGCAAAGTATAAAATGCAAAGAGAGAAGAGAAGGGCGGAACACTCGCGTTTTATACTAGAAAATATGACAAGTTTTGGAATAACTCAAACTTATCACAAAAATATCATGAAAACAAGTTGGAGAAGGGCGCAACAGGAGCCGTGATCCTTCAAAGGGACGCCGCACCTGCTGCGCTATTTCCCCAGAGGTTTCCTTCTGCATAGGAAAGATTTACATATTCCTATTACGGAAGTTCGGTAGATCTATACTTCCTTTTAAAAAGATACATGATATATTTTACCAAAAAAGATAGAACTTGAAGATTTAATATACATCCAGAATATTCTAGAGCGTTCCGACTCGGCATTTAAAAACGGTTTCTAGAAAATGAAGTGGTTTTCGACCCGGACTCCAAAAGAACTCTAATGACTGTCAAAACGACCGTACCAGTGCGTAGATGACGACCAAGGGGTAGACACAAGTGTTTTAGCTATCACTTGACGATAAACTTACGAACTATCATAAATCGTTTCGCTTACCAAACATGCGGCTCAATCATGACTGGGTGGTTGGCGGAAGGTGTAGAACTGAGGTATCTACAGAGCCCCCACTTTGACTGAGGCTTGGACAAGGCAAAATTCAAAGTATAGCGACCAGGTCAATCAAAGATTACAACCTGACGACTATGGCGACACGAGGCGGCTCAAAGGGTTTGAACCAAGGACTTGTTGTCGGGAACATTTTAAAGTCTATAGACCATCAGGGAAGCTTGTTTAAAGTCCATTACATTACGTATAAAAGATCGCTAGCCATAAGAAGGAGTCATACCTGAGGCATCTTCTTATTAGGAATGAGGTGCGCAGTGAGGCTCGCCAGCCGTTTGAATGTTGTTGTGTTATGATGCTCGCGAGTTGCTGAGAAGATATCATATGTGAGAATCTGCATGTCTCTGTCCTCAGGCAAACTCTCGTCAAGGAAACATATATTGAAAGAAATCTGCAAAGTACTGCTGCACTGGATATACGGAAGACTCTGTCAGGATCGAATAATTCCGGGGGATCTGCTCGGTTGTGGCGAGCGACATCCTGATGATAAAAGACGGGCCCACGTATTGTATGTCCGAAAGGGGGTCCTGCGGGGATGATAACATTATGTGACGGTTTTGAAGAGTGTCAAAGCGTGGGTCTTGGAAAAGCACCAAGCACGTGAAATTAGATGTCGTGCGCACAAGATTTGGGCCCACAAATAACCAATTATAAAGAATTTTCAAATTAAAGCGAAAGTATCTGGGGAATAGGCGCAACATAAAACACTCAAAAACCCTCTCAAATTTCAACCAAAAACTGTTAAAACCTGACCAAATCAAGGCATAAAACATGACTAGTTGAGGTATGCATTTTATCTTTGCGTTAAACTCTTGCTTTTTATTGAATTAGAGTCGTAAATTAGGGTTCCTCCCCTTCAACATTTCAAAAATTTGAGGGTTTGCCTCCATTTGAGATGTATGATAGAAATTGATACTAGGAATGAAGAATTGGCATTGATAGGAAGATAACCATGTATTCTTTTTGCGTTTTCGTCAAGTTTTGAGCAAATGAGATGGTTCCACTGCTAATTCGAAAACCGCTTCGAAAATACCCTTAGGATTGTCCATTTTAGATGAAACTTGATATTTTGGAACCCTTGTATAATGGGTAAATTTGCTTTGGTGTTAAACTTTTGATTTGCAACAACTTCCGCATGACTCTTTTTTAGGGCATAATCGTTATTATAGCGAAATGATGCCAAATTTTCAACTCAAACCTGTGACTAGGCTTTGAATTAGACTTGACTTAAGCCAAGACTTACATGTGTAGTCGGGTTTTGGAAGAAATGGCAAAAGATGGCCGGAAAACTTCCTTTTAGTGCTTGAAAATACTTGAAATGTCTTGAAAAATGCTTGAAACGACTTGACCTGGCTTCAGTTTTGCAGGTGAAGTTCCTTCTACGTCAGGGGAAACCCTTATGGACGTAGACCTTGAGCCCTCTTCTTCTCACGTGGGAGAAGAGATACCGGCATAGGTGTTTGAGGGGATGAGGAGGCAGATGAGGTCCAGAGGAGGGCCAACGTAGGACGAGTGATAAGTGAATTTTTTATGATTTTAACCCCCAATTTAGCTCGGTTTTGTATGTCATTTGTGCTTTGTTAAGCCATTTTATGAGCTAATATCGTCTTGTAGGCGAATTTCTATGTTCTAACCTGTTTTGTAGGGAAAGTGACGTTTCTACGCCCTTTTTCTATATTCCCGAGCATTTGCCTAGAACCCGACGATTTGAAGAAGCAAGCTTGACCAAGTCAAAGGCATTTCAAGAAGGTTCACTAATTCAAAATAAAGAAGAAGCAAAGGTGATTTCGCAGTTGTCGGAAGATCGATCAGTTAGGCGAAGAAATCATCGCTTTACAGCAAACCCTAACAACAAACCCGACTCAAGAGGTCATGGGGGATAATGGAAGTCAAGTCATATGCAAGGGGAGATGAAACGAAAGTCAAAGCTTCTAGAATACAACTTACCCGATCGGGTAAGTGATGTACCCGATCGGGGATGTCTGATGTTCCGAGCAATAGCTTCGACTTCCTCCTTTTTGTCCTATGTGATGAATGCATGACCCCTCCCCCCACGAAACCCTACTGCTATATAAAGAGAGCCTCAGCCACCACTTCAACACACACTTCTACATGTACTTCCCACAATTCTCTTCCACACTTCTCTTTACATAAAACCCTAGATTAGGAGAAGAGAAACCTAGCCTCTCTTCTCTCATTTTCTTCTTATTTTGTCTTTAGTTTCTTAGTTTATTTCTGTCTTTTCTACACCAAATCCTTAGCTTAGATCAATAAGAATTTCATCCTTGTAATCTCCTTTGTGTGGTTCAAGTATTGTTAATTGTGGATCGACTATTATATGCAAGATATTTCTATTATGGTTTTGTATATCTAGGTATTCCTATTTTATCTTTTGTTTAAAGTCTTTATGTTTCTTATTTGATTTATATTTTCTTTACATGTTATTTTAGATTTAATTTCAATGTCGTTGTAATCATTTCATCGTCAATTTAGCGTCGTTATTATCGCCATATAAAGAGTCTTAAAATATTGTCAAAACCAAATAAACATGTCTATCCTAGTTTTTATTATTATGATCATCTTAGATTTAAACACCACCATGAGTGAGTAGTCGTTTTTCTAGGGTGTAGGGTAGCCATGTAAGTTAATTAAAAGATGATGATTGGATAAAATAATTATGCCTTTAAAGCATCGTGTCTATGCATGTTTGGACTATAACGATAGTTTACGACTCCTGATCAAAATCATTGACTAGAATGGAATTCTTTTCCAAGGTAGAAATACGTGAATTGAATAGACAAAGCATGACATGGTAGATTAAGACCTAGTAAATTGCCTAAAAGCCTGCTAGACCATCTGATCTATGATTGTAATGAACACATCATTCTTACGAACTCACAATGAATTATTTGCATGTTCTCAATCCAATTTCATCAATATGTTAATCTACATGTGTGAACCTACTTCCCTAGATTCTTTTCATCATTGTTATTTCATTACCTGCTTTATTGTTTTCATTTTGATTTACTTTTATTTTGTTTTCATTTATGCCTTTTGTTAGTTTAGAAATCAAAACCCCAAAACCGAGATACTCGTTAGATAAGACCCAATTGCAAGACATTTCACATTCTATAGGAAACACCATCTCCCTGAGGATCGACCCCTACTTCCCTAATTACATTAATTTGTTATTAGCCTAGTCTGGGTAATTATCTTTGACCTGGGCTTGCGACAGGCCCGATCAAATTTTGGCGCCGTTGCCAGAGAGCACGGTTTAGTTTTCCTTTTTCTTGTGATTTTTATTGCAATTAGTTTTATCTAGTCTTTAGGAACCCAAATTCCTTCAGACCTCTCTTGATTTTTCATCTTAGCTTTTCATTCTGATGCCCAGATCTTCTAGACTAGGGACCCCTATCTCTTTAGACCCCGATCTAGAAAGGACTCTGCGTAGGAGACTAAAGCTATTCAACGAAATCACAAAAGCTTCTGATACTTCAAGTTTAGACCGTATTCGTGAGAATTACTCGGATATTTTATCTAATCTTGAAGGAGAAAAAAATCCATTCTCATCTCCATTCTAAGAAACCAATCAACCTTCAAACAACACTCCATCTTCATCTTCACAAAAGAAAATGGTTCGACTTTTAGACCATTCCAAACCAACTACAGATACACTTCCAAGGGGTATTGCTACACCCCAAATCACAGCCCGAAACTTTGAAATCAAACCTGCCTTCATCAGTTTAATAGAAAGAAGTCAATTTGGTGGCAATACCACAGAAGATCTTAACCTTCAAATTCAAAAATTTTGTGACTATTGCTCCACAATTAGACAAACTGGAGTATCCCAAGAGCAGATTAGGGAAATGCTCTTTCCCTTCTCTTTAACAGGAAAGGCTAAACTTTGGATCAATAGCCTTGACCGAGTTGCCTTAGGAATAACCGACTGGGATAGTCTATGTAACACCCGCAAATGTACCCTATTTGTAATTTAAAAATATTATAAGGATACTTTTCAGCGAAATTAGGTTTTATTTTAGAATTAAATCTTCCGAGTCAAATTTAGAATTTCCGAGTTCGTATTTGGATTTTCCGCGTTATTCCATGTGAATCCCGTCTTAAGGCGACTTTGACTTTTTCTTGACTTTTCCTCATACTCCCTAATACTCTCCTAACCTAATCCATACTCACACAAACACATTTCAAGCTTACTTCTTCCTTAAGAAAATCAAAACCCTTGCCTCCATTTTGATCCAATCTTTGAATCGACTTATCTCATTCGTTTCTCGCTCAAATTCTCGTAAGTTCGTCTTATTCTTCCCCTCTTAGCTTCCTCTATCCGTATTGATAATAAAATTACCGTCTTTCTCGCTTTTCAATTTATCCGTCTTTCTCAAAGGTGAATTATATTCATCTTTTATGATCTATTCGTAGGTGGTGACCTCCAAGATCCCGACAAAGACTATTTCCTAATTGAAGAGGACCGTGACGCGGAGTGAAGACGCATAAAGGTAACGGTGAAGGGTTACTCGATATCATTTACGTGTTTTAAATGTTATCTATGGTAGGAATCGTATTTAGAATACGATTAGTGAGTTTAGTAATTGTGTTGACGATGGTATATATCTTTTGTTGAGAATTTATATGAGAATCTATGCTTTATGTTGATAATCGATAATTGATAAATGTTGAACCTTAGTTGAAATGGTGATTTTCGTGCATATGGACCCCAGCCGGTCGACCGGCAGCCGGTCAGACCACCGGCTGGGGCAGTGGCTGTATATTGTAGGATTGTTACGTGATTTTTAAGCATGACGTTGGTCTCAGCTGGTTGACCGGCAGCCGGTCAGCTGACCGGCTGAGACACCTCACCCTTTTTCCTTTGATTTTTCATAATACCTTAGGTCCCAGCCGGGTGACCGGCAGCCGGTCCACCTGACCGGCTGGGACACCCTGTATTTTCAAGTTGGTTTTTCATATGATAGATGGCCTTAGCCGGTTGACTAGCAGCCGGTCCACCTGACCGGCTGGCACCTGCTGGATGTTGTTTGTATTTCTTGTTTACGATTTCATTTATAATAGTTCGCATGATTCGTTTATCGTATAATTTTACGTAGTGACTTATAATATTAATGTTTTGATATATGACATTTCATTCGCTTGTATCACATGTTTTGTGACGGTTTTTGGTATGTTCCACTTTGAGTCGGTTTTTACAAATGATACGGTTTGAGCACTATTTTGTCATGTGCTTTGTGCTCTCATTTCCTTGGCTACCTCCACGTTCGTAAGGCTGGAATGTCGGAACGAGGATGTATCCTACTGCTTAATTGCATGTGTAGTGGGCATACGACGACGTTGTTGGGAGTTGAACGCTTTGCGTTGATCGACCCGGCCGTCAAATGTTGTGTACTTGCGAGGTGGTATTATTTGCATGTAGCGTACCGCTTGTTATGTGGCTCGAGCTCTTTTCCGCCTCTTTCGTGAATTATTCTACCGAATTTGGGGTACTCGGCGTCATTTGATTGACCGAGTCTTGGATGCGAAATGTCATCGCATGTCGAATCGGAAAATGGTTATTCCGAGAATCTGGCCAGGTTTAGATTAGGAACCGTATTATTATTGTCTTCCTACCAGGAGGAAATTAGTCTACATATACGAAATGGATTGAATCGTATATGCGTTCAGGGAATGTTTTTCTCCTGTGGATGCCTGTTAATCATACTTGCCATGTACACGGTGCTAGTGCGTTTTATTTACCGTGAGAGAGGTCGTCATTGTATTGTTATGTGTGGATGTGTGATTACATGATTGATTATTCATGGTCATTGCATGACTTGGCGTGGTTTGTTTGTCGAGTCTCAATCTTATCAAACTTATACCGCTAACGGTGAGATGTAAGCCCTAGTGAGCGTATTCGGTTGCCTAAGAGTGTCTTCCCCGAGTCTTTGTATCACATGATGGATTCGGATTTGTATTCTATATGCTCTTATCATTAAATATCGAATTGCCTATCTATTCTTATCGTATTTCACGCGTATACCTATATATGCATGCTTCTACTTTGGTTTTTCCTTCTACATACGTTTAATGTGATATGGCTGGGAGAACCCGGAGTTACTCCCCACTGACTGTGGCGTTCATGTTTTTTCATGGATGAACTGGTTTCTTGATTTGGCTGGCTTTTTGCTATGATATTTTGGGTTCGGGTGTGAGCTAGCGGACGTTGTCCCTGGATGAGACACCTCTAGATGTTATTAGCTTGTTTTGCTAATCACTTTTACTTTGTTAACAATTGGAGAGACTTCGTCTCTTGTTGTAGTTTATTTCGTACCTTGGTTTGTAATATTTGACACTCCTCGTATATTTCTTCTTGCATGTATAAAAGTTTTTAAAATACCGTATTTCCGCTATATAATTCACATGCATGTATGTTTTATATTTCCGCATTCGCGAGGGTTGTCATAGTTGGTATCAGAGCTTTATCACTCCCGACGCACACACGTGAACCCTAAACTTAAACTACTTGACCTTGAAATAATGAATGAGAGATGGGTAGATTTTGAAGGACTTTATTTGGTAGTCTATTTGTTTATGCTAATTGATAGGAGTAACTTAATTTGTTTTTGTTTCTTATGAAGATGGTTGGACCTCGAGTAGAAGAGAACGTTATTCTCGGGGCTCTTACTCAATTTCTGAGAAATCAGCAAGATTCGGCTAATGTTCGTGCCAACCAAGTCCCTCCTCATAGAGAAGACAATTGCCAAGGAGGCTATGCTTGGGTGTGTAGCCAATTTGCTAGGAGCAATATTACGCCTTATGGTGGAGAGCCGGACCCTACCGAGCTCTCGGAATGATTTCGAGAGATGGGGAAGCAATTTGACTTATACCAAGTCCGTGAAGAGGATAAGGTAAGGATTGCTCAGTTCTTCCTGGTAAGGGAGGCAGACTACTGGTGGTCGATTTCCAATCCCACCGCTATTCTTGAAATCAATTTCGAGTGAGAATGTTTCAAGTCTCTTGTTGAGGACCGATTTTATCCCATGAATCTCAAGCAGCAAAGACTCAGAGAATTCATCGATTTCAAGCAAGGTGAATTGATGACCCATGACTTCACCACTTAATTCAACAGGCTTGCTCGTTTTGCGCCAGGACTCATCAAGGATGATGAAGACAGAGCTTTTTACTATCGTAATAAGCTTAGTGCTTTGCTTCAAAGCAAAGTAAAGAGGAGCTCTACATCTTTCGGAGAATTGTATGATGATGCCCTTAGGGGCGAGAACTCCATGAAGGCCTTTAGTGATTGGGCGAAGATGAAGAATCCATCTCCTTTTTCCTCTTTCAATCCAAGGTCAAACTTCCATGACAAAAGACCTTTCTCTCCCTCTTCCTTTAATGCATATGCTAACCAGAGACGTTTCAATGCTCCCCCTCAAGCTCAAGCTCGAAGTCGATTTTGTGATGGTTGTAGGAAACCCTTTCACCCGGGAGTAGGATGCTATGATAGGCCCCTCTTTTGCTTTTTCTGCAAGAAGCCTGGACACCTCATTCGTGAGTGTCCCGATCGTCAAACTTCCGCAACCGGTGCCAAGACTAAAGGATCCAGCTATGTACTCCGTCAAGCCGAAGTCGATGCCCCCCGGAGATCGTGTCTGGTAGTTCACTTCCTTAATTTTAGCCTCGTTTTCCCTTTTTCGCCTTCGTCTTTTAATTCCATCTTATCGTAGTCTTTAATGATGCTTCCTAATATTCCTTGTATGATGTTCTTTTATCCCTACTCTCTTGAGAGGTAGTTTTCTTATTAGCTAACGTAAGGGTTAGTAGGTGTGTTTTGAAGAAGTTTTGAATATGGTACCTAACCGTCCTATTGATCTAGTTTCATGTCTAGATGATCATAAGGAATTGAGGATGAAACTCTCCTAGTGGTTTTAGACTATGAAAGCTTGATGTTGCAATATCATTTTGAGGATTTAAATAAGCATAATGATAGTTGTAGTTGTGGTTAAGAGGTTTAGTGATCTTTTTAAATGTTACTTGGGAAATTGTTGTCTTTAAACGTTGGACCCTAACGGGAATAATTACCTTGTGGAATTTGAATTTGGATGACCGGACTTGAGGAATATTGTCTTAAGTGAAAACCGATGTATTGAGAGTTGGAAGAGCTAAATAAATTGATGTTCGGTCCCATTGCTTTAAGTTTGGCTAAAATTTAAGTGAAATGAGATTTTGTGACTAATCTCTCTTGAGGTTTTGTGATCTAACTTTTGAAAGTGATAAGGTTCATTGTTAATAATTTAGGATGATGAGTTTTAGAATAAATTGGATCAAAGGATTTCATGGTCAGTCTCTTTTACCTTATGCTTGTTAGCGATCATGTTTCCCTAAAAATAAATATTTTGATGATGGTTTCTAATAAGAGTTTTGATGGAGCTAAGAAGATTAGGGTACGTAATGAAATTTTCATGTGGAGTCTACCGTGCCGATGGACCTTAGAAGATTCTAATTGAATTTGAATAATTGGGAGTTGTTACTCGAAGTTTCATGATTATGAAATATTTTGGTAGGAATCTGATGATTGAAAATGTTGGGGATAAATTGCACTCTCTTGAGGACTAGTTTACTCGTGGAGTTAGTGATGTCGAGTTGCGATCGACATTTGAATTGTCATAGATGGAAGATAGTATTGTGGTTCATTCCTCTCTTTTCCCTCAAATTGATCCTTACTCAATCCGCTACTCTTCAATCCTTCCCCTTTTTAGTCCATTCTGCTCGCTGGACATACCTCTTGACATTGCGATTTGTGATTTCGACGTTCGAGTTCATTCTACGTTCATGTAATGTCGTGTTATTTTGATTTTTCTTTGAGGAAATCTTCAAATTTCCATATTTCTTTCCTAATTTAACTTTTCAAAGAAGTTTAAAGATGGATTTCGTACCCTCTTTTTGGAGAAAATGGATTTCTTTTGCTTTTATATCTGGATTTTGCGTTTGGTTGGATGTTTGGACTTGTTATTGGAGACGTCTGGTGACTAGTCCTGCTCTTACTAGCGTTTGTTTGATTTTCGATTTCACTATTTCGTCATTGATTTGATTTTGGATAGCTAGAGTTCTCGTTCACGACGGGCACTCTTGTGATTCGTAAATAAAGTTACGCACTTATGAAAAATTTCCTTAAACCGTTTTCGAGAAGAACATCATTTCATAAATGTTTTTCCCTTATAAAAGTTTTCGTATTAATTTTGAACTTGATACTTTTGTTTTCTACTTTCAAGTTTCGAGGACGAAACTTTTTAAAAGGTGGGGTGGTTGTAACACCCGCAAATGTACCCTATTTGTAATTTAAAAATATTATACGGATACTTTTCAGCGAAATTAAGTTTTATTTTAGAATTAAATCTTCCGAGTCAAATTTAGAATTTCCGAGTTCGTATTTGGATTTTCCGCGAGATTCCATGTGAATCCCGTCTTAAGGCGACTTTGACTTTTTTTTGACTTTTCCTCATACTCCCTGATACTCTCCTAACCTAATCCATACTCACACAAACACATTTCAAGCTTACTTCTTCCTTAAGAAAATCAAAACCCTTGCCTCCATTTTGATCCAATCATTGAATCGACTTATCTCATTCGTTTCTCGCTCAAATTCTCGTAAGTTCGTCTTATTCTTCCCCTCTTAGCTTCCTCTATCCGTATTGATAATAAAATTACCGTCTTTCTCGCTTTTCAATTTATCCGTCTTTCTCAAAGGTGAATTATATTCATCTTTTATGATCTATTCGTAGGTGGTGACCTCCAAGATCCTGAAAAAGACTATTTCCTAATTGAAGAGGACCGTGACGCGGAGTGAAGACGCATAAAGGTAACGGTGAAGGGTTACTCGATATCATTTACGTGTTTTACATGTTATCTATGCTAGGAATCGTATTTAGAATACGATTAGTGAGTTTAGTAATTGTGTTGATGATGGTATATATCTTTTGTTGAGAATTTATATGAGAATCTATGCTTTATGTTGATAATCGATAATTGATAAATGTTGAACCTTAGTTGAAATAGTGATTTTCGAGCATATGGACCCCAGCCGGTCGACCGGCAGCCGGTTAGACCACTGGCTGGGGCAGTGGCTGTATATTGTTGCATGTTACGTGATTTTTGAAGTATAAAGTTGGGCTCAGCCGGTCGACCGGCAGCCGGTCAGACCACCGGCTAAGACACCTCCTTCTTTTCCCTTGTTTTTCCTATGTCCCTTTGGTCCCAGCCGGGTAGCCGGCAGCCGGTCCCATTGACCGGCTAGGACACCTTGTATTTTCAAGTTGGTTTTTCATATGATAGATGGCCTTAGCCGGTTGACCGGCAGCCGGTCCACCTGACCGGCTGGCTCCTGCTGGATGTTGTTTGTATTTCTTGTTTACGATTTCATTTATATTAGTTCGCATGATTCGTTTATCGTATAATTTTACGTAGTAACTTATAATATTAATGTTTTGAATATATGACATTTCATTCGCTTGTATCACATGTTTTGTGACGGTTTTTGGTATGTTCCACTTTGAGTCGGTTTTTACAAATGATACGGTTTGAGCACTATTTTGTCTTGTGCTTTGTACTCTCATTCCCTTGGCTACCTTCCCGTTCGTAAGGCTGGAATGTCGGAACGGAGAGGTATCCTACTGCTTAATTTCATGTGTAGTGGGCATACGACGACGTTGTTGGGAGTTGAACGCTATGCGTTGATCGACCCGGCCGTCAAATGTTGTGTACTTGCGAGGTGGTGTTATTTGCATGTAGCGTATCGCTTGTTATGTGGCTCGAGCTATTTTCCGCCTATTTCGTGAATTATTCTACCGAATTTGGGGTACTCGGCGTCAATGATTGACCGAGTCTTGGATGCGAAATGTCATCGCTTGTCGAACCGGAAAATGCGATTCTGGGAGTCTGGCCAGATTTAGATTAGGAACCGTATTATTATCGTCGTTCCTACTAGGAGGAAATTAGTCTACATATACGAAATGGATTGAATCGTATATGCGTTCAGGGAATGTTTTTCTCCCGTGGATGCCTGTTAATCATACTTGCCATGTACACGGTGCTAGTGCGTTTCATTTACTGTGAGAGAGGTCGTCATTGTATTGTTATGTGTGGATGCGTGATTACATGATTGATTATTCATGGTCCATTGCATTACTTGGCAGGGTTTTTTTTGTCGAGTCTCAATCTTATCAAACTTATGAAACCGCTACAACGGGGTGAGATGCAAGCCCTAGTGAGGCGTAATTCGGGATTGCCTAAGAGTGTCTTCCCGGCTTTGTATAACATGATGGTTACGGATTGTACTTCATATGCTCTTTCCATTATATATTGAATTGCCTATCTATCCTTATCGTATTTCACATGTATATCTATATATGCATGCTTCTACTTTTGTATTTCCTTTTATGTACGTTTAATGTGATATGGCTGGGAGAACCGGAGTTACTCCCCACTGACTGTGGCGTTCATGTTTTTCATGGATGAACAGGTTGCTTGCATGGATGGCTTTTTGCTTGACATTTTGGGGTTCGGGTGTGAGCTAGCGGGCGTTATCCCTGGATTAAAACACCTCTAGACGATTTTAGCTTGTTTGCTAAACACTTTTACTTGTTAACATTTTGGAGTGACTTCGCCTCTTGATGTAGTATAATTCGTACTTTACTTTTAATTTTTGACAACTCCTCGTTCCTTTCCTTCATGGATAAAAGTTTTAAACTTCAATATTTCCGCTATATAATTCACATGCTTGTTTGTTTTATTTTCCCAGTCGCGAGGGTTTCACAACACGGATTCCCCCATTGTCGGAATGTTTTCAAACTCAAAGCATAGTAACATTCTCTAAATTCCAAAATCTGACACACTCTCAAAGGTTTCAAAACCGAAGAACTAACAAGGAATTCTTCATACTAATCTCTTTTCAACTCCTACGGCCCACAAGGTAAAACACCGAAAAAACGTCATTATCAACATCATAAGGCATCACCGACATAGCCAATCTAATCAGATTCCACTCATTTCCAAAATCCTTAAGTTACATGGTTTAATCTATCACGACGACTTACAACCTCAACCAAGTCTCCGATACCCCGATATAAGATCATATTTTTAAATCCAAGAATTATAGCCAAGCACTTTTCCACCAAGCGTATACTCTAACACATACACTAGAATCCACAAAAAGTCACTTAGTCTCAAAAGCATTTTACCACTCAAGGCACCATTCAAACTCCTAAATTCAAAAGATTAAATCGCTAATGGGTTAAGAAGTCTTAGCCAACTCATTCAACCTTACACCATCAAATATCATGAACTATCCACACATTAGTCATGGCAAGCATCAAGCATTAAAATCATCAAACTTATCTTACCACCTTTCCTCAGAGGTACAACCAATCATCAATATGGGGTGAACTTAGATCTACACCATTTATCTAAAATTCCAAATTCATTCTAACCAACACTAACATCCCACAAAGTTCAAAATTTTTCCGACAAGTATAATATACCACAAACAAATGGGTATGGCATCCACAAAATGTTTCATGAGGAAGATAAGGATACCAATGGTAAGATGGAGGAAACTATCAAGAGTAATTCCCAAGAGGCAACCAAGTTGGAAGAGAAAGAAGCACCTAGATAGAAGAGAGAGCGCATGATACATTAAGAACGAGAGAAAACATAGATGAGGAAGAAATACACTTCAATTAGGCTCGTCAATCTTCAATCTTCGGTAGAGGATAATTCTTCTAGGTAACACATGATCCACCTCAAGACGGTATATACAAACAAACATCACTCAACACAATCAACAAACAAGTTAGAACCTAACAAACATCAAGTACACCAAAGACTACCAAGTAAAATCCTTAACTTCTACCCATCTCTCATTTATTATTTCATGGTCAAGTAGTTTAAGTTTAGGGTTCACGTGTGTGCGTCGGAAGCGTTTAAGCTCTGATACCAACTGTGACAACCCTCGCGAATGCGGAAATAAAACATAACAAGCATGTGAATTATAAAGCGGAAAATACGGTGTTTTTAAAACTTTTTACATGCAAGATAGAAATACGAGGAATGTCATTAATTACAAACCAAATATAAAATACTACAACAAGAGACGTAGTCTCTCCAAATGTTATCAAAGTAAAA
>JAIUZE010010307.1:0-68379 GCA_022085475.1 Heliosperma pusillum
TTCATACCACATCAACAGAAGCCCTATAATCCACCTGGTTTTCAAAACCAGAGACCTCCATTTCAACCTAACTTCAATCAACCTTACCAACACCAACACCAACCACCCCAAAATCAAAGCCAACCCAATGACTCAAGCCTGCGCAAAATTGAATCCATGCTTCTCCAAGTTGTTAAAAAACAAGATTCAATGTTTGCTCAACTTCAAAAGAGTGATCAAGCTCAAAATGCTGCCATCAAGATGCTTGAAACTCAAATGCCCAATTGGCTGCCTCTAATACCCAAAGGAAACAAGGCCAACTCCCACCTCATGGTGAGCAACTGAGGGACACCGCTAATGCTATCATACTTAGGAGTGATACCACTTATAAGGAACCTCGTCAACCCAAGGAAACAATAGTTGAGCCAACACCCGTAGAGAGCCAAAAACATTCCCAACCATCCACCGCTAATTAAGGAAGCGGAAAACAAAGAAAAGAAGGATGAACCTGTGAAGGAACCCATGAAAATCCAAGTTCCATTTCCCCAACGCTTGAGGAGAAATAATAAGGAAACCCAGTTTTGCAAATTCATGGAAATAGTCAAAAACCTCCAGGTAACGGTTCCCTTCACTGAATTGGTCACTCAAATCCCTTCTTACACAAAATTCATGAAGGATATCTTAAATAAGAAGAGGACTTTATATGATGTTGAAATCATAGCATTCACAGCTGAGTGCAGTGCTTTGTTGCAAAATAAGTCCCCTCCTAAGTTAAAGGATCCAGGTAGTTTCTCTATACCTTGCACTTTAGGCACCTACATAATCGATAAAGCTCTATGCGATCTAGGTGCCAGTGTAAGCGTCATGCCCTATTTCATTTGTGAAAAGTTGAATACGTGAATTCTCAAATGCACCAGTGTCACTCTGCAAATGGCAGACCGTTCTTTAAAACAACCTATGGGAGTTTTAGAAGATGTGCATGTCAAAGTAGGAAAGTTTTTCATTCCCATCGATTTCATTGTGCTAGATATGGCTGAAGATTCTCAAATCCCTATCATTTTAGGAAGGTCATTTTTACACACTGCCGGAGCGGTAATCGATGTTAAAAATGGAAAACTAACACTAGAAGTAGGTGATGATAAAGTCACCTATAACTTGAACAATGCAATGAAAAGCCCCATGCTAGAGGAGTCTTGCTGTTTTATTGATATTGTCGACTCCATTGTTGATGAATCTCTGTATCCATCAATAGTCGAGGATCCTTTAGAGGCAATCTTGTTGTTAGAGGATATCTCCGAGAATGACAATTTCGAGATCAGTGAGCTGGAAAAGGACCTGACCGGAGAAGAGATACCGTCAGAAGAAATTAAAAAGTTCATAAGCTTGATTGATACTCCTGCCAACGCAGAAGTACAAAAACCTGAACTAAAACCTCTTCCCTCGAATCTAAAATATGCTTTTTTAGATGAATCTGAGTATTGCCCAGTCATAGTGAGTGCTCTCCTAGAGAAAATCAGTTAACCTCACTATTGACTGTTTTGAAAAAGCATAGAAAGGCAATAGGTTACAAACTCGAAGATTTAACAAGCATAAGCCAAGACTTCTGCATGCATAGAATCAATTTAGAAGAAGGCCAAAAACCTTGTGTTCAAGGTCAACGCCGTCTTAATCCCAACATGCAGGAAGTAGTTAAAACTGAAGTTATGAAATTGCTAGATGCTGGCATAATCTATGCAATCTCTGACTCTAAATGGGTTAGCCCTGTTCAAGTTGTTCCCAAGAAAGGAGGAACAACAGTAGTCAAAAATGAGAAGAATGAGCTCATGCCCACAAGGATTGTGACGGGATGGCGTATGTGTATTGACTACAGAAAGCTGAATCAATCAACTAGGAAAGATCACTATCCTCTACCCTTCATTGACCAAATGCTAGAGAGGTTAGCTTGTCACAAGTATTTCTGTTATCTAGATGGTTACTCATGATTTTTCCAAATCCCTATCCACCTTGAGGACCAAGAGAAAACCACCTTCACATGTCCCTATAGTACTTTCGCTTATCGTAGAATGCCATTTGGCTTGTGTAATGCGCCTGCCACTTTCCAGCGTTGCATGACCAGTATCTTCTCAGATTTTGTTGAATCTATCATGGAAGTATTTCTGTACGACTTTAGCGTCTATGGCATTTCCTTTGATCATTGTTTGACAAATCTATCCAGAGTTCTAAAACGCTGTGAAGAAGTCGACCTTGTTCTCAACTGGGAAAAGTGTCACTTCATGGTGAACGAAGGTGTAGTTTTAGGGCACATCGTTTCAGAAAAGGTATAGAATTGGATCGAGCTAAGATCCAAGTTATTGAACAGCTGCCACCTCCTGCTAATGTAAAAGGAATCAGGAGTTTCCTTGGCCACGCCGGTTTCTACCGACGATTTATAAAAGATTTTTCAAAGATAGCCAAGCCCCTGACTGAGCTCCTTTTCAAGGATGCACCTTTCAATTTCATAAAGGAATGCCTTGAGGCATTCAACAAAATCAAACGTGCTTTGATCACCGCACCTATAATCCAGTCGCTTGATTGGAATATGCCCTTTGAACTGATGTGTGATGCGAGTGATTATGCCGTAGGAGTTGTTTTAGGGCAAAGAAAGGAAAAGTTTCTTCATGCGATTTACTATGCTAGTAAAACCCTAGATCCTGCCCAAATCAACTATGCCACCACTCAGAAAGAACTTCTCGCCATTGTCTATGCCTTAGACAAATTTCGCTCGTACCTAATAGGATCAAAATTTATTATCTACACGGATCATGTTGCCTTGAAATATCTGCTTTCAAAGAAAGAGCCAAAACCTAGACTTATCCGATGGATCTTACTCCTTCAAGAGTTTGATTTAGAGATCCGGGATAAGGAAGGAGCAGAGAATGTAGTCGATGACCACCTCTCAAGAATAAGAGTAACTGAAATAGGATTACCAACGCCAATTAATGATTCGTTCGCTGATGATTCATTAATGGCAATTGCGGACTCTTCTCCTTGGTATGCTGATACTGCCAACTTCCTTGTCAGTCGTCAGCTACCCTCCGACCTTTCTTATAACCAAAGAAAGAGATTTTTGCATGATGCAAAATTCTTTGTTTGGGATGACCCCTATCTTTTCAAGCAGTGCTCAGATGGTCTGTATAGACGTTGTATCCCCCAGTGGGAAGTAAAAGGAGTTTTAGAAGGATGACACTCATCTGCTTATGGTGGTCATCATGGTCCGTCCAAGACCGTAGCCAAAGTCTTACAATCCGGGTTTTTATGGCCCTCGATGTTTAAAGATTCAAGAGACTTTGTTATGGCTTGTGATGCTTGTCAACGAATAGGTCAAATATCCAAAAGACATGAAATGCCTCAAAACGGCATATTAGAAGTCGAGATATTCGATGTCTGGGGTATTGACTATCAAGGACCATTCCCTTCTTCAAATGAAAATCGTTACATTTTAGTCGCTGTCGACTATGTTTCAAAGTGGGTAGAAGCAATTGCCACCCCCACCAATGATGCTAGAGCTGTGATACGACTATTTAAAAAGATGATCTTTCCGCGTTTTGGTGTACCCAGAGCCGTGATAAGTGATCGAGGAACTCATTTCGGAGAAAAGCAGTTAGACACTCTGCTTGCCAAGTATGGTGTGTATCACAGACGAAGTTTAGCCTACCACTCCCAGACCAGCGGTCAAGTAGAAGTTTCGAACAGAGAGCTAAAAACAGTTTTTCAAAAAGTAGTCTCGAAATCTAGAACCGATTGGAGTAATAAGCTCGATGACACCTTATGGGCTTATCGCACAGCTTTCAAAACCCCGATTGGAACATCCCCCTATCGGTTGGTTTATGGAAAGGCCTGTCATCTCCCCGTTGAGTTAGAGTACAAAGCTCACTGGGCTATCAAAGAACTCAACTTAGACACTAAGCTTAGCATTGATAGATGACTTTTGCAACTCAATGAGCTAGAAGAGTTTCGCTTGCAAGCTTACGAGAATTCTAAGATTTATAAAGAGAAAACGAAGCGTTGGCACGACAAGAGGATAATCAGAAAAGAATTCAATGTCGGTGACCAAGTACTTTCTTCAACTCCCAATTGAAAATTTTTCCGGGAAAACTTCGATCAAGATGGTCTGGACCATTCACTGTCACATATGTAAGCAAATACGGTTATGTGGAAATAATGACTAGTAAGGGTGAAAAATTCAAGGTCAATGGACACCGGTTGAAACTCTACTATAGCAATTCCATTATCGGATGCTTAGATATTGTCTATATAGAGCGTCAATCCCCAACCAAATGATTTCATAGAAGAATTCGTCGAGCGGGACGTTAAACCAGCGCTTCTCGGGAGGCAACCCGTGTTTCCTTTCTTTTTGCATTTTATTTTTGCTTTCCGTTTTTCGTTGTTTTGTTAGATTTACTTTGCAGATGAAAGAGTTTTTGAAGAATCTATGAAGATCTTCCTTGTCAAGTCCAAAAGACTAGCTTGGGGGAGTCCGCGCTGACTAGTAAGCTTCACTCTCCTTTCATCTTTTTTCCCTTTTTACCCTTCTTCCCATTGAGCATCTCGTTGCATATTTAGTCTTTGTGCTCACATTGAGGACAATGTGATGTTTAGCTTGGGGGGGGGATTGCATTTTCCCATTTTGCATTTTAGTTGTTTATATTTTTCAAATTTTTGAATAAGAGAAAAAATTAAAATTTTGAACATAATTGAATGATTTTCATGCTTTGTTTGCTTGTTGACTATGTTATCATGTTACATTTCCCAAACTTAGAGCTTTCAAAAGATAATGATTCAATATTTATTGAATTGTGCATACATGGGGAAGTCTTGTACACAGTAGGCATGGAATGAATCTTTAGGTGAGTACGCTTGATCTTGACAATTGGCAAGTTACATATATTGTAAGGTAGAACCTCCTTAGGCTGGTACATCTATACCCAGTCTCATTAAGATGTGTGTAGTTCTCCTTGTGATGTGTGTCATGTCAAAACGCATAAGTATGGTTCTCATTTCATTCCTATAAGCATTGCATTCATGATTCACTAAGATTTGAAGCCTTTTTCACTTTGAATTACCCCTCAAAATTAGCCCCTTCCTACAAATATTTCACAAGATAACAGCTACATATAAAAATTGCCTACCTTGTTGAGTTAGCAGCTAGACTATGGTGTATGGGTGCTCTTTTGAGAAGATTTTTTCTTTTATATCAAAGTGAATTTGGGAGAACCAAAATGTTCAAGAAGTGATGTTATGTTCAGATAAAAAGAAAGAAAAAAAATGAAATAGAAAAATGAAAAAATTGAAAAAGAAAAAAAAATCGAAAAAAAAACGAAAAGAAAGAAAAAGAAATAAAAGAAGAAGTTGTGAGTATCTCCTCAAAATGTTAATTCAATGTTTAGGAGTTCACTCTTGTGTTTCGTGTGTAATAAGCCAATCCGTTCCTTCTGGCTTCGTTATTCGCCTTTTGGGAATTAATCGAAAGTTTGGATTAAGTATTCATTTATCATTGGTCAGTTGCTAGCTCATTCTAACCTTCACAAGACCATAACTGTTTATCCACCTTTCACCTATTTCCCAAAGCCTTCTTCTTATTTTTTCGGCTTCTTTTCTGTGTGCATTGTGATCTTTGACTTGTAATTTGAATTGTTTACCATATTAGAGTGCGGACACATTTTCATGAGTCGTAGATAGGTGAGTGTCTCAAAAACATTTACATATAAAGAAATCACCTTTACATACAATGAGTGTTCGAGTGTGCCGTGAGAGTCCATTTGTCAAAAGATCATGCAAGAGCCGAAAATCTATAGTGAAATTGTTTGTGCTACGCCGTTATGTAAATCTCAGCCATGTTTATGTATCATTCTTGCCCACGTTGTTTTTCGGTTATGATTCATTATGTTTCTAAAGCTTTACGTTGAGATTTGTTTCTTGGTGGTGTAGTAGCCAATGCTTGCAACCCTTGTCCTGGTATTGTTTGTTATGTTTGCTTGAGGACAAGCAAGAGTTTAGCTTGGGGGAGTTTGATAAGTGAATATTTGTATGATTTTAACCCCCAAATTAGCTCGGTTTTGTATATCATTTGTGCTTTGTTAAGCCATTTTATGAGCTAATATCGTCTTCTAGGCGAATTTCTATATTCTAACCTGTTTTGTAGGGAAAGTGACGTTTCTACGCCCTTTTTCTATATTCCCGAGCATTTGCCTAGAACCCGACGATTTAAAGAAGCAAGCTTGACCAAGTCAAAGGCCTTTCAAGAAGGTTCACTGATTCAAAAGAAAGAGGAAGCAAAGACGATTTCGCAGTTGTCGGAAGATCGATCAGTTAGGCGAAGAAATCATCATTTTACATCAAACCCTATCAACAAACCCGACTCAAAAGGTCAAGGGGGATAATGAAAGTCAAGTCATGTGCAAGGGGAGATGAAACGAAAGTCAATTGACCAAGATCACTACATACCCGATCGGGTAAGGAGTGTACCAGATCGGGTATCCTTGCTGTTCCGAGCAATTACTTCGACTTCCTCCTTTTTGTCCTATGTGATGAATGCATGACCCCTTCCCCACGAAACCTACTGCTATATAAGAATGCCTCAGCCAACACTTCTCTACACAATTAGAAACCCTAGATTAGGAGGAGAAAAACCTAGCCTCTCTTCTCTTGTCTAGATCATTTTTTCTTCTTCCTTTTTGTCCTTAGTTTCTTAGTTTATTTCTGTCTTTTCTACATCAATTCCTTAGCCTAGATCAATAAAAATTCCATCTTTGTAATCTACTTTATGTGGTTCAAGTATTGTAATTCGTGGATTGACTAATCTAAGCAAGGAATTTCTATTATCGTTGTTTACATTTCATCATTTTTGTTGTTGATCGTCATCTAGGTGATCCTATTTTATCTTTTGTTTAAAGTCTTTATGTTTCTTATTTGATCATTGTTTTCTTTATATGTTATTTTAGATTCAATTTCAATATCGTTGTAATCATTTTATTTCATTAGATCGTCAATTTAGCGCCGTTATTATCGCCATATAAAGAGTCTTAAAACATTGTCAAAACCAAATAAACATGTCTATCCTAGTTTTAGTTATTAACATCATCTTAGATCTAAACATCATCATGAGTGAGTAGTCGTTTTTCTAGGGTGTGGGGTAGCCATGTTAGGTTGATTAAAAAGATGATAATTGGATAAAAGAAATTGTGCTTTTAAAACAGTGTGTCTATGCATGTTTGGACTATAACGATAGTTAACGATTCCTGATCAAAATCATTAACTAAAATGGAATTCTTTTCCAAGGTAGAAATACGTGAATAGAATAGACAAAGCATCCAATTTCATCAATACGATTAATCTACATGTGTGAACCTACTTCCCTAGATTCTTTTTATCATTGTTAATTTATCACCTGCTTTATTGTTTTCGTTTTGAATTGATTTTATTTTGTTTTCATTTATGCTTTTTATTAGTTTAGAAATCAAAACCCCAAAACCCAGATACTCGTTAGATAAGACCCAATTGCAAGACATTTCACATTCTATAGGAAACACCATCTCCCTGAGGATCCACCCCTACTTCCCTAATTACATTAATTTGTTATTAGCCTAGTCTGGGTAATTATCTTTGACCAGGGCTTGCGACAGGTCCGATCAGACACACCACACGCACACACACACACAAAATCACCGCACGCAGCACAAATCTCCCCGTTACCATGCTTATAACACACCTGGCACCACCCTCCCAGTCACCGTACCCAATTCACAAAGGTACAAGTATCCCAATCACTGTACCCTTAAATTCACTACCACGACCGCACAACCCTTCCAATCACCATGCAAGTCACAATCGCAACAAATGGATTACATTAATCATTCACTTGTCATATTCGCAACACATGCCATCACATCAATACTCATATATCATTATATCATATCATCATACTTATAGTCACATCCAATATCATAACAAACAACCATACATTACAAACAATCACCACAAGCAATAAAAACAACATGCCAGACTCGTCTCGCTCGAGACAAGGCTTGTCTCGGCCGAGAATCCCATGTCTCGCCCGAGATGGGCCCTGTCTCGCCCGTGTTGGGTCTGTATTAAAGGTCAAGATGAGTAGTATTGAACCCTACCTTTCTCAAATTCTGAATGCACACGCAATAGTAATCAAAGATCATTCCTTTTACCAATTCGCGTCTTATACTCATAATAATCATACAATATACTAACTACCTAGACACAATCATAAATAATAATAATTCCCCCAATCTCAATCTAGGATTAGTCTCTTATCAATATAGAAGGACAATTATCATAAATAATAATAATAATTCCCCCAATCTCAATCTAGGATTAGTCTCTTATCAATATAGAAGGACAATTAAGAGGTTATTAACTAGACTAATGATAAATACAATAGATTAAAACACTTATAATATGAAAGATGAGTAATTGACTTGCTAGCAGAAAAATCTCAATTCAATTGGTATTCTCCTCTCAATTAGAGTTTAGATGCTCCTTGTTCTCTTTCGTGATAATAGAAGTAAAATACTCTACATTTGATAATGGGTAAGTATATACACTATTAAGTAAAGGTATTCGAGTTTAGGAAAGATTAAAATTATAATAAGAAAGTAAACTAACTGGGTGCTGATCACTGGGACTAGTCTCGACCGAGACAAGGAGTGTTTATACCGAGACAGGATGTGTAACCCGAGATTGGTCTTGTCTCGACCGAGACAACCTCAAACATGGCCAAAATTCGATCGACCCCAAGCCTAATTACTTCACTAACTTGTATTATAAAAGACGGTTATTACAGTGTCATTGTTTGCCGGCTTTAGACGCTACCTTTTTTTTTTTGTTATCGTTGGCTATCGGGTAAATTTATGTTCAGATGTACACGAATAATTTTTGTCTAATTAATATGAGTCGTCAAAAAATTTTCTTTCAAATCATAGCATTTGTTTCGGTCAATTAGTTAGATATTTGATTTAGAATAATGATAAATCCACTACCAGTTTTACTATTGTTATTCATGTTTTGAGAAAGTGAATAGTAAAATCTGAGTTTTAAAGTTTTGATGTGTAGTTGAGAATGAATGATGGTGCTGAAGTATGATGGTAGAGATGATGATTATGTGAGTGGTTGATAGAGATATCGTTGAATTTTATGGTGCTTGCTTGAGTATGAAATGAGTTGGTATTTTGTTTGTTGGCTTCCCTTTTATATTCTTAATTCTAACTTCTAACTCTTTTCCCTTTTATATTCTTAATTCTGTCTCTAGGTTTTGTGGCTTCTAACTCTCTTCCTTAATTCCAGCAGTCGTTACACATTCATAGGGAGTTGTTGTTTGACTCCTTAAATGCTTGATTAAAAAAATTAGCTATTATGACTAGCCATTACTAACTTTTTCTATTAAAAGCACTAATATTCTTATTCCTCCTATTTGGATTTATGCCTCCAGCGTCTCCCACTTGCTCCTTTAGATTCTGCCTTCAATTTGTGCTTCCAATGTCTCCCTCTTAATCGTCCAGATGTTGCCTCCGCATTCTACTTCCAATGTCTCTCTCTTGCTTTTCCAGATTCTGCTTTCGACGTATACGTCTTGCTCCTCCATATTATGCTTCCAGCTTTGATTCTATTTATTGTTCATTCAGTTCCTCTGATATTGCTGTTAGTTGGACTTATGTTAGCCATCACAAATGGTTAACGCCTTCATGCAATGTTACCAATCCATGTCACCTCGTCACAGCCGTTCCTTGCTTCACACATGGCACATAGAAACCACGTGAAATTTGTTTATAATAATTGCCCCAAATTTTCCCCCTTAGCCTCAAGATGTGGAGGAAAATTAGTCCTCCATATTCTTGACGCTATTAGTGTTCTATTGGATCAAGTACACATTTACTGAATACATCGGACGTAGTTTTAAACCCTTGCTTTTTAACTTCGACTTGTACTCCAGATTTTTACACCTAGCAGACTTATTTCTATGTCTCCCAGTTCATGTCGGTCTTGAATTTTGGCAATGTAGGGAAGAGTCCTTCTGGTACATACTTATGGGGTGAAATCAACAAGAAGGCGAGACGCCTCTTCTAGGATTCTCCTAGCTCTCCACGGTTCTTCAGGTTTGTAAGTAACCGCAAGTAGATGTTCAGCCAATATCATTCTTATGGTTTATACCAAAAGACCCTTCAGATAGACGGATTCTTGATGATAGACGCAAATGGATGATGAGATCAAACTGGTTTATGCCTAAGTCCAGCTGATTGTTGATGAGGTTCAACTGGTCGATGCTAGGGTTCAGCTGATGGATGTCAGTTGCCTGATGGACGCTAGGATCCAGTTGTTGGGTGCTAAGGCTAAGATTGATAAGAAAACAAGCAGCCTCCTTCTAATTTTAGTGTTACGCATCTGGTCGTCAAGTGTGCTGGTGGTTAAAATCTCGAACCGAACATGCTCATAGAGCTATTATGTGGGCAACCCCTGAAAAATGTTAGCAATACAATATAGACGCTTGTGAACAATTCAACTATATTTTGGACTACACCTACAAGGGGTGCAGATGTACTGTATGTTAGAACCTTTCAACTCTGTTTGTTATATTCTAAAGTATTTAGTGTATATCGTTTGTAGCACGCGCTGTTTGTTTGTCTTATTGTTGCTCCTAGCGAGCATTGTTTGTCGTGCATGCATTGTGCGTTGTATGTTGGTCGGCTTTCTTTTACTATTGGATTTGTGGGTTTAATTGTGCACACTATGTCAGAGCAGACACGCTTGTGTGGGTGCTAAGTAACGCAGGAGGGTCTGTCGGGTTGTGGGTACTTAGCTACTGATGCAGGCCTTCTATGAGAAACTACAAGCTCCACCAGATTAGTTTTGCAATTTTGTTTGAAACAGAGAAATGCATTTGAGAGAACATTTTATGGAGATGCTAAATTTGGGCAATTTTGCGAAAGATCTAGCGAAAGTGTTTTGGATAAAGTATGTGGAAAAGATTGATTTGGATGATGCTCTTTAAGAATAGTCAACATTGGCCATAATAATTTCTTAATTAGAAAGTGGTCAATACTAACAGAAATCATTTTTTTTTAAATCGGAGAATGCTTAAAAAAGTTGCTTAAAAAAGTTTTAAGATGAACATAAATCAAATGTTTTAAAAAAAAAGATTGCTTAAAAGTGTTTTAGAATTAACAAAACTCAAAACTTTTAAAATCAAAGAGGGCTTAAAATAAAACCCGGAACCTGACATAGTTGCATCTAGTCGACTGAGTACCTGAATATGTAGTTTTTACGTTAGTGTGACCCGTGAAAGATATTTCTAGCATTGTAAGTGCATGTTGGCAAATTGTTGGGGAGGCTCCTTCCCCTACGTGATTTGCACAGCTCTGTTGTCGAGGGCATGCAAAACATTCTGACTCTTTCCCGTCGTTCTCATGTTGAGCAGTAACATGTTATATTGACAGCAAGTTGCAAAGTGACCTTGATTCCTAAAACTTGTGTGCTCGCTGGAGGACTACGCGTCCTTAGATACCCGTTGCTTTGGTACCCTTGGGATCCTGGCTTAGTGTAATGACCTTTTTTTTTCTCTCTCTTAGGAAGTACCTGCGAGAATGTGATAATGCAGCCTTCTCGTTGCCGCATATCTCCTGAATTCTCAAGGTGTTCAGACCCATTGGTGGTTCCCCGACATGCATTGCCCCCAGGCTATGGATCTTTACCCTGATAAATTGTGGGATAACAATCAATCAACTACTGAATACCTCATCTCCTTGTTGATCCTCCAAAAAGTGTTCTCCCATAATGTTCTGGTAGAAGGGTCCTTAGAAGGATTTGCTAGAAAGTAGTACTGCATGGTTATTTGTTGGATATTTTGGTGGAACGATCCGCATATAAAGTAGTCTAGTAGATCTACAATTAAGATTTACTTCCCTTGTACTATCCGGCATAGGTCGTTGGTCTGCTTCCCAGGCTTCTTTCTGCTAGTAAATTGCTGGTTGAACGCATTGACCAGATCGGGAAAGCAAGTTATTCTCCTTTTGAGTAGACCTACGAACCACAGTAACGATGCTCCTTACATGGTGGATCCAAACTCTTTACACATGCACACCTACTTCAAAGATCGCGTGGCAACTACCTCCATCATTTTCTGCTTGTAATGATTGATGTGATCGAGGGGATCTGCGGTGCCATCGTAGAGCATCATGGCTGGTGGTACGAATCATTTTGGAAGATTGAGAAGAGTCGGGTCATCCACAAAGGGAGAGTCTACATAGCTATCGCCCGCTGCTTTCTCCAAGGACGTGGTACGCCTGGTATCTTGTTGATGAGGTCCATCACTTTATGGTATTGTGTTTCATCGTGCTACCTACTTCTGCAAGAGAGTTAGAAACGGGCGGAAAGAAGCCAAAGGGATTACCTCCTAAAGAAGCTCCTCCAATTAATTAGTTGTAATGGTGACTAGCCATCGGTGTTTTAATGATTATGGATCCAAGCTGTCATCCTGGTATTTGCGGGATGGATGTTCCTCCTAGCCATGCTCCATCACGGAAATTAACTGCTTAGCAAAGCAGTTGTACTGATGATGGGCCCAGACTGCCATCTTGATGTGTGTTGCATAGGGACTCCTGCAAAACATATTGGAAGATAGATCCAAGCAAACCACTAGATAAAGTATTGTCTGGGGTTTGTTGAAGGTTGTAGTTAAATGACATGGATCCCAGTCCCCTATACTTGATGGCTCCACTTGGTGGCACTTCTTTGAGATCTAGTCTGATGACCAACTCTAGTAGAAATGGTCGAACTAAAACTCAACTAGTGGTTGGCTAAACAGCTCCAAGAGGTAATGGGCTGGATGCAGGTTCAGGTTGGACCGGTGTTGCAATCTGGGCTCTGAGACACTTGTTGTCCTTCTTCAATATTTCTACGATCTAACTTTGGGTTGTGCATTCTCTTTATCGCCATTTACATCAGGGTTGGTGGAAAAGGTCCTGCATCCTTAGGAATTCCTTTAGATTGCCCCTTCTGGATCTAGGTCAGGATCAAAGTTACGCTTTTGCTGGGATGCTCTCCCTGCTGGATCTTGGGAGACTGGCACGCCTGTCGCCTTGGGTATCTGCGGTGGCTTAAAAGGTGGTAACATGGCTTTAAGAGACATACTAGCAGAGGCCATCTAAGTGGCTGACGGAGGTGGAATAACTGGTTTGGTTGATGCTAGAAGAGGCCTTCCTCCATAAGGCATGGTTGGCGTTCCTTCGGTGTTGCACAGGTTCTGACTAATTTCGGACAAGGCGATGACGCATCGTTTCCGTGAGATTTGGCTATAGAAAATGATCACTATGCTCACAGGGGTGCCAAATTGATTTAGCCAAAAATTAACCAAAACTATTGAACTGGTTATAAAGGGTCAAAGTGATCTACTCTTTTTAGTCTCGGAACATATGGTTAATTTATATGTGGTTTATGGTAAATATGAGTGAAAACTAAGCGGAAATAACGATGCAAATGAAGAAAAGGCTTAGGAAAGAAATAAGGACACAAGAGATTGATGACGCGGAAAACCCTATGTGGCAAAAACCGCGGGGGGGGGGAGTCGGAATCACACCAAGTATGCACTATAATTCTTAGTGAAATATTCCGTTGGAACTAAAAGATCAAGGTAAAGAATAAAAGCTTTGAAGGAATGTTTTCTGCGATAACCTCTGCTAGATCTTCTACCGAAGCCTCTGCGAGAACCTCATGTATGTATCTTCTGAGTTTAAGAGTGTTGATGTGTAGTTGGGAATGAATGATGATGATGGAGTATGATGGTGGAGGTGATAAGTATGTGAGTGTTTGATGGAGATGTCGTATTTTACGGTGCTTGCTTGTGTATGGAATGAGTTGATATTTCTTATTGTTTACTTCCCTTTTATAGTCTTAATAACGTTTCTTCTCTAGGGTTTCTGGTTCCTAAGTCCCCTTCTTAATTCCAGTATTCGTTACACATTCATAGGGAGTTGTTGTTTGACTCTTTTAAATGCTCATTTAAGTGTTTGATCAAAAACTAGTATTTATTGACTATCTGTTATTGATTTTTTCCATTGAATGCATTAATATCCTTATTCATCCTCTTTGGATTTCTGCCTCCAGCGTCTCGCTCTTCCTCCTCCTTATTCTGCCTGCTTCCAATGTCTCTCTCTTGCTCCTTCATATTCTACTTCTAACATCTCCCTATTGCTCCTCCATATAAGCTTATAATGTGTTTGTAATGTTCATTTTTTAAGTTTATTGTATTACACAAGTCTGGAGGATTTTTCAGTCTCTTTTTTTTGCCGAAAACATAAATGGGAGCAATATTTGATAAGTAGTACATATGGTGAGATTAAGGTTCAAAAAAAAATTATATAGGGGAAAAAGTCTTGAAAATGGATTATATGATAGAGTAATCATCAATTTACCCTATTTTTAACAACATACATATGCAAATTTGTACGGGTTTAAAACTGTTAATTTGAAAAATGACTCACCTAGCCAGGCCTTAGAGTCTAGTTAGTAGTTACACGATATATAAGAAAGTTCATCTCCTTAGTATAAAAAGTGATTTTTTTAGGCTCTCCTATTGGTCACTCAATGTGGAGGATTTTCAACTTTTGATTGAGTAGGGCCATTAATTACCCACTCTCCTATTGCACTAATTATTTACATTCTCTCCTACTATCATTATACATTCACTATGATTAACTTGACATGACATTCATATCTGAACATATAGTATGATTAACTTGACATATAATATAAGGAGTAGTATGCACATCCGGAAAAAAAAATACAAATTATTACAATTAACAAAATTAGAATTACATTCCATGGTACAATAACAAAATCTAATAATTACAAAAACATTAAATTAAATTACAAATACATTATAACAAAACAAAACTAATTACTTTCGATCATTGCTTAACCAATTTTAATAAATTGAATTATACAGCTATAAAAGATAAAAATATAATGTGATTTATAATTGATAAATTGTGAATATTTCAGATTTGAAAAAATGTAAAAAAAAATGAAATATTTGCATAAAAAATAAAAGAACGACCTAAGAAATGTAGGAAATATAAATATAAATTTGTATGTCTATATATATATAAAAATCACATAAGTAAAAAAAATTGTTAAAAACGAGCGCAATAATCATGAATTAAAAAAGAAAGTAAGAAAGTAGACAACGTCAAATTATTTTTTAGTAAAGAAATTCAGTGATGATTAAATTGTTCTTATATTTACTAGATCTACATGAACACGCTTTTAATACTCGGAAAATAAAGGAAAACCTTGCCTTCCAGCTTAAAACGAAGCCGAAAATGCAAAAAAAAAAAACACTTATTATTAAGATTCATCAAGAAAATAAGCATTTTTATTATGTATTTAGAAAAACACCTTTCACATCGAAAAATTATAGAGGGTTATTCTCTAAATAATTTAGTACTAATAATGAAAAAAATAGGCCATAACTCTTTAAAAAAAGATAATATAGTGATAATATTAACACCACTTATTCAAATTAATAGATGATGAAAAACAATAGAAACTCATGAAAATGAGGATTTAAAAAAAATACAATATATAAAGGTAGATAACAAATTACTTGCGTACAATATTAAACCATACCCACCAAGCCACCATCAAACAAATTGTTCACATGTTAAGAGTTTGAATAAATAAGAATTGATAATACGGTGAGGAAAGGCTTGACACTTGATACTTAGTCTGCATAGGTCAGGCAATCAAGGAGGTGAGACTGTAAGAGGGCGGTGGTTATGAGTGAGGTAAAAAAAGAGCATGAAATCGAAGGGGTTCTTAATATATGACGGCTTACCTTGTTAGACTGTGGTTTGTTATGTCCTTAACTGGGATGTTTATTACGGACCGTGTGTTTCATGTTTCTATGTGTGAGAAAATTTTATTTGCACTCATGAAATATGCACAAATTTTCATTTAAGATGGCATATCCGTCATAAGTTTAAGGTAGAATAAATAAACCGATTTTGAATTAAGACCAACATAATGCATAGGAAAAAAATATTTCCTACATGCTCCATGTGGTATATATTATTTGACTCGCCTTAAGCAAGACTAGCTGTAAATTAATGGGTTCAAATTTGTCTTTATGTGGAGGTAATTAGGGAGGGGTATATTTGTCTTAAGCTTAAGATGAGTCAAATACGCTCATGTGGGATGAATAAGACAAAAACAAAATGTATGGAGAGAAGTAAAAGATTTCTCTTATATAATCATGTGGCATGATATTTACCCCTTTTTAATATTAAATTGGTTATGTCAGTATTGAGTTAGACTAGCTGTTAAACTAAACAGACATATTGTTAAAGCGTCGTTCTTTGATTAAATATGAGTAGGTAGTCGTATAAGAAAGGAATACTACAATCGTAACGGAGATAAGTTTACAATGAAATTTCTGAGTATTTGTAAAGTTTTAACTTACTCGCACACTATAACAAAATTTTCATCTAATTGTAGTGATTAGTAAATTTAATTAACCTTTAATCTCCAATTGTGGACTATTTATATTCTCAGGGCATTGAATCATAACTCTCATCTATATGCTTATGTTAGACCTATCAAATTCTGACATGGCCCAAAAACCCGACTCGACACGTTTTTCTGAGGTCAAGACCCGAAATTTTCGACTCGGTGATCCGAACCCGAAATGACATGTTATTTTAGGGTCAAAACCCGATCCGACCCGGCCGACCCAATGGGTCAAAGGTTAATCAAGATTTTTATTAAAATTTTAATATTTATATATTCTATTTGAACAAATGGTTAACCATTACTATTTTTAGTACTAAAAGTTACAAACACAATTAAAAAATCAATTTTATATAACTTTTATAATATTTAATAATAAAATAATTTTTTAAAAAACTTTATTTTAATAATTATGTCAATATGGTTAATGTAAACATTAAATATGACTAAAATATTAATTTTAAAGACGTTTTGCATTTTTTTAAATTATATTTTCGATTAAAAAATTGAGAAAAATGGTGTTAGAGACTATTTCTTAACCCGTATTCTGACCCTAACCCGACCCGTATGACCCGAGCCAAAACCCATTTGACAGGTCTACTCATGTATCTAATGGTGACACATGATATTATGACCCGTGCATTTTTTACACGGGTCTAAAACTAGTTTCCACTAAATCCCCCTAGGTTTCTAATATCAACACTAGGTCTCTAATACCAAAACATAAAACCAATCTACTTTTATTTCTATAATCCGGTATTCCCTAAACTAACTAAAATAGAATATCTTATATCTTACTTCTATTAAAATAGAAACATTTACTCAATTCTCCTTAAGCCACCTCACCTTTAACAATTTTCTTTTTCAACTTTCTCTTTGGTGGGGCCAATACAACATGCAAAAGTTGCAAACCATAATTTAGAAGTGTTCCAACATTTTAAATCAACATTCATGATTCATCGTACCCAAAATAAATCAACATTCATATATATTGTTAAATATATATGACGGATGTGAATATGTGATGAAAAAATCATAACAATATAGTTCGAGTTTGTAAAAAAATCAACATTTAATTACTCAATGCATTAAATCAGTAGTATAACAACGAATCCATTTGTATAAAAATTATAAAGAATAAATCAAAAACCCACAAAAAAATTTCTTATAATCTTTTCATACTTAATTTAATTTTAAAAATATTACTGATTGTTAAACTCATTCAAGGTAGAAAAAATTGGATCTTAGTGGTATATCAAATAAAAAAAATTGTCTGAGATCAATTGAAATTCGAATAATATTGAAATAGCCTAATTAACATTATTTTAAACAAACCATACATTAAAACCAAGAAAGTAGAAATAAGGTTAAACTTCTGATTTTGTATACTTTCATCTTTATTAAAGATAAAGGTCTTTTATGATGGCTGGTTGATTGCTCATCCTTATAAGAAAACATTAGTTTAAGATTTAAGAGAGGAAAAAGAAAAGTCAGAAAGTGAAGGAGAAAAGGTGATAATTTGGGTGCTTGTGAGGGAGAAGAAGAGGGAGGTAAGTACGGGATGGGAATTTTGTGTTTGGGGTAATGAAGTAGGGTAAATTTAGGAAATGGGTAATAAAATAACTAGGGCCAAGGGTAATTATGAGTATTAGAGTACATTTAAATATACTTTTTGAAAGATGATCCGACCGAAACCCATCTGATAACCCCTGAAATAAATCGCTCTTTTCAACCCGAACATGAATACGACTCGATTTGATATTAACCCGCACATTTAAGGTTAAGATATGCTAAATTCGTAACCCGACCCAAAAACAGGTAAGTTTATTAAAAAAATTATTCGTATTTGAAGTAAATAAAACTAATATAAAATAATAATAAAAATTTAGACTTTAAATTTTAAATTTTAATTTTAAATTATTATTTTTAATAAATTATGCTTACATTTTTTTAAGGTATAGTTTTATCACATAATTAATTACTTAAATAATTATCGTATAATTATAATCACTATTTGTCACACACCTGTGACAATTAATCAATATAATATTTCGTATAACTTTGTGATATTTCGTATGTTAAGCAAAAAATGTGTATTCTTATTAATATCATGTTTTAAATAAGATAATTATAAAAATAAAGAATAAACTGTATGTCAATAATAAAAAAAATATTTGTAAAAAGGCGTTAATCATATCCGTTTTTGACCCGAACCTAACCTGAAACCCATAATTTATAAACTCAAAATAATCTCAAGCAGTATTTTACCCGAACCCTAACAGATCGAACCCGTAGCCTGCATGTCCACCCCGTTTGACATGTCTATAACTAAGGCTCAATATAAGGGCACTACACTCAAGCTATTATAGAGAATTCATTTTCTTTTAGTGGTCTATATTGTATTCTGATATCATCAAAGAGTTATATATTTATGGGTAAAAACAAAGGGATAAAGAGATTTGATAGAGAAAATATAATTAAAGGAGTTTAAGAGGGAAATGGAGAAAAAGATATGTAGTGGATCCAAATTCAAATTTATATGGGAAGGGTTATGAATTAATGATGTAATAATAACTTATTATATGTAGGATCACCGGATGACAAGCTTGCCAACTATAAAAGGGATGTGAGATGGGTAAAAATATTGTGGTGGGTGTAGACCTATTAAAAAGAACCCGACACGAAAAACCTACCAAAACCCGCACGAAAGTAACCAGCATTTGAAGACGATCCGACCCAATAATAACCCGGTCATCTAGGTCAAGACATGCGCGACCCGTAACTCGACCCGAAATTAGGTATATTTATCAAAAAAATTGAGTTTTTAGCTACTAAAACTAATATAAGATGGTAAAATAATTAAAAATTCAATTTTTTTGAAATATCATATGCTCATGTTTATTTTAAAGCAAGAGGTTTAATACTTAATTATTACAATGAATACCATATGAATACCATATGAATATAGTAACGTAAATGTAACAACTGATCAATCCAATTTTGAATAACAATCCCGTGTAATTTTGCATGGGTGTAAAACTAGTTTATAATATAAAAAAAAAATGCAGCATAAATCCGTAATGAGTCCAAATACTTGGAGTGCACGGCAATCGCATAAAGAAACCAAGAAAAACGCGTAAAAAAATGAAAACAAATAAATCCATAAAGCGACTTATGACTTATGGTGGTGTATAATTGTGGTATAAATAGGGTGACAAATCTGACCTAACTCCTAAGAGAAACACGAAACAAACTCAAAAACCCTAGAAAGATGTCGACAATGAGAAGCCAAATAATAGTTGTTCCAAAGAAAGAGCAAAGACCTTCTCCTAAACCAAAGAATCCAGAAATACCTCAACAAGAAGAAGAAGAAGAAGAAGAAGAAGAAGAAGAAGAAGAAGAAGAAAAGCAACATTATGATTATAACAAGGGTTATTACTACGATGGTCGTTATTATGGACCACCTAGACCCCTTCGTCTAATCCCATACCTTCCTTGGCGTAAGTCTTGGACCGAAGACCACGGCAAGGCTGGTGGTGCTACTCATGACAAGGATAAGGATGTCGATGATAGTGCCCAGCCTCGACTTGACGGTAAGACCAAGAATTTGATCAAGAGGTTGAACAAGTCTCCTAATTCTGTCTTCAGTAAGGAAAGGACTATTGGTAGGAACAGGTCTCGCCAACGTCAACTCGCTGCTCAAATGAATCCATTATTTTGATTCATTTCCATACCCAAGTTTTTGTATGAGACGGTTTTATGTCTTTTAAGATTGTCTTATTAGAGATTTGCGATTAAGTACATTTTAATTTATGTCTGTTTATGTTATTTTTGTGAATTATGTTATCCTTGTTGTTGTAGCTGCCAAGTGTTATGAAATAAATAAGATTTTTTGTATGTGTTAATATTGAATTCTTAATTGGCACAAAACAAGTCCATGCATTCGTATAAGTCCACGCAATTGCATCAAATTTAACAATGTGCAATCAATTTAGACCGATTCAGGTCTAAGATAGGATTTTAGAGTTCTAGTTGGGAATAATATGTTGAAAGATCATCAATTTAATCAATTTCGACTGATATTACACTCTCCTACTTCAATAAATACGGTTGGAAGGAATGCTAAGGCTAGCAATGTTGTCTAAATACATTGTATTAGTGAGATGTCTTTCAATGCCTCGTAGGAGAATCTCTCCACTAATTGTATGGTTATAGCCAATAACTACATGTTTATGACACATGTTTATAGTGGTGGTTATGCCATTAACTTAGTGATTATGGTGCTAATTAATCACTTTGATCTTTTGGCTTTCCTCTCCAATCACTATAAATATAAGAAGGTTGTAGTCATTTTAGATATACATCTCTTCCATATAATCTACTACTACTCTTGTAATTTTGAGCATACCATATGCACTCCTAATTGTTGAGTACACAACTTTTAGGAGTGTTGTGTGACCTTGGGGGACGACGCCTATATCAATTTGTACCGTAGTCGGGGCGATTTCGTTTCTCATTCAGTGGCATCCATACCACGACACAGCAATATTTATTCTCTAAATATATCTCGCCCTTATAGTGACTCTATATTTCCTACAATTGAGAAACGAAATTTTGTCACTATTATTATTGTTGTGTTCATTATTTCTTGTCATTGGAATTATTTGTATTGGCAAAAAATATTATCTTCGTGTAAAAGTTTCTGTCCGCGGTGGGCGGGACAGCACTTTGGTATTCTGGCCATAACTTGCTCTCTAGACCTCCGTTTGAGGCGTGTAATATGGCGTTGGAAAGCTAAGAAGAAAGGCTACAACTTTGTAGCTTAAGCCGTGAGCAGATTCGGTCATATATTATCCGTAAATTGGGCAGAAATGTGATGGCAGTGTGCTGAAAGTTTATGAAGATATAAAAGAATGGTATTATCTTCAATTTTATTACTCAATTCGTTCTTGTGATTAAGGTATGTTTTTATGACTTTCCTTTACAAATATTTATGATGATAAATATAAAGGCTTGGTCAATTATGCCTTAATGGTTGGTATGTTCATGCTACTAGTTTATTTGGTAAGACATGATTAAATGTCATATTTATTATCTTGGTAAAATTATTTTTTATAATTGATTTCAAGAATGTGTGATTGAAATTGTTCCAAGATTTTGATTGACAAGTAGTTAGAATGATTGAGTGTCCATGATGTTGTTATGCGTATAATATATTTATATTGTAAAATATTTTCCACGCATTTGGATCAATTAATTATTTTTACTTGTGAGATGAATACAAATTGATACTTGGGTGATGAACCATATGTGGGGTCGGGCTGCGTTTCAATTGATATATTATCTTTGATATATTTGTGTGACAAACAAATTGGAAGATTATTTGTCAAAACTTCATAAAATTAGATTATGGAGATTAAATTATCGTGTACGACTATATGATGATATCTAAAAGTTGAGATGATTAATTAAATGAATAAGGCGTATAGCTTGTTTGAACGATTGTATTTGTCACTAATTTGTGGCGTGACAACATGTGGGGGAGGATGTTCAACTTATCATTTAATACAATTATTCATGGAGTTTAAAGTTGATACTTGATACTTTATAATATGAGAAGAGTATAAGTGTATCTCTAATAAATATTTTGTGTGTTAAGGGCATATAATAAGATGATTATATGTTTTATCCGTATTAAATTGAACCAATATATTTTATTGGTTATGCGGATAAATAATGGTCGTGTCAGGTTCAATTAATTATATTACATTTGAAATATATCACACTATATGAGATTATGATGATTGTTATGATGTGATTAAGGATTTAAATTCTTTTTTTGTAAAAAGTGGATTTGCAAAAAGAAAATATAAGTGAACAATCATCGAGGTTTAATTTGTTGTTCTTTAATATAAGAGTGATGATGTACATTTGTTCTTTTAAATGACGTTAGAGTGGAGCTCTATATTAAAGAAGAATAATGTAGCTTATGAGTTATATGATAACATGTTTTTACTACTATGAGAAGTCTAACGTATATATTCATCGTTGACTCAATCTAGCTTATGCTCTTAGTACATTTTGTTTGTGTGCTCATTACCGAAAATTGTTCGTTTGGTGAGGCAACTAGATGCAATATTGAGAGTTGCACAATGTTGGATATCTAGAAAGATATTTGATGGAACAAAAGGTAATAGTCAACGAGAATATGAGATCTATGGTGAGTATATTTTCACCTTTTTCAGGATTTTCTTTAAGTCTATTGAGAAGACTGTTAAAAGTTTATAACCTTGTCTATTGTGTAGATATATTATTTTTGCTCTTAACTTTACAGATAAGATGCAGGATGATTGTGAAGCAATTACCTAATTGTGGGGGCATAATTTTTTTCTTAACGTTTATATTTAAAATGATGCTAATTTCAACTTGATATTGCTAAAAAATGATGTGTATAGTGAATTGCGGATTTACACATATTATGCAAATTTGAGAAAGTTGACTGAGAATAAAATGTTCACTAATGATTTTTGTGAAATTTGAAGTGGGGCATGTTATTTATAAAGTTAATGGACTAATGAAGAACTAAGTCCTAAAGTTGTATGTCAAGAGGAATGGGTTTAAAGCCTATTGGTTGAGGAATTTGTAGTGGATACCGGAACTTGCTTCTGCGAAGGTGGTCTACGAAGCCATAGAGAGACTCACACTTGTGTACACAACCCATTCCTATGACATGTACACTATTTTGGATGGTTGAGTTTATAGCTCTTAATGGTCTTATAGCCCAATTTTGGGTGGTCCTTGTGAGATGGACTTGATGAGATCACCGTAATGGTGGAGGTTGAGATATTTCTCTTAATAAATCTATATCCCTATGTTTGGGTGGTTCTGTTGAGAAGGACTTGATGGATTCAACGACTGATATGTTAAGAGGTTGAGCCTTAGAGCTCTTAATGAATCTATATCCCTATGTTTGGGTGGTCCTGTTGAGAAGGCCTTGATGGATTCACCGACTCTTATGTTGAGAGGTTGAGCCTTAGAGCTCTTAATGATTTTATAGTTCACATGTGAGTGGTCTATGTGGAGATAGACTTGATGGAATCACCTAAGTGAGTGTGAAGGATTGGCCTTCTTCTATGAGAGTCTAGGCTATCTCTCTAGAGCACTCATGAGAAACCCAAGGTTCATTTGGCCATAAATTTGTTGGATTGTATCGCGGAACTCGTTTAGAACTTAAGGTTAGATATGTGAGTGAAATTTACCCCGGAGTCTAGGAGTTCAAGATTCGTTCACTCTCTAGATGATGAAAGAATTGTTTCATTTCACTAACATATTAGTTCAAGTCGAAAGACACTACTACTTAAGTATCGATCCTTATTAATATGCTCATAATTCTTGTCTATCCTTTGCATTAGTGGGGGATTGTTGGAAGTAATGCTAAGGCTAGCAATGTTGTCTAAATACATTGTATTAGTGAGATGTCTTTCAATGCCTCGTAGGAGAATCTCTCCACTAATTGCATGGTTATAGCCAATAACTACATGTTTATGACACATGTTTATAGTGGTGGTTATGCCATTAACTTAGTGATTATGGTGCTAATTAATCACTTTGATCTTTTGGCTTTCCTCTCCAATCACTATAAATATAAGAAGGTTGTAGTCATTTTAGATATACATCTCTTCCGTATAATCTACTACTTCTCTTGGTAATTTTGAGCATACCATATGAGTTCCAACTCCTAATTGTTGAGTACACAACTTTTAGGAGTGTTGTGTGACCTTGGGGGACGACGCCTATATCGATTTGTACTGTAGTCGGGGTGATTTTGTTTCTCATTCAGTGGCCTCCATACCACGACACAACAATATTTATTCTCTAAATATATCTCGCCCTTATAGTGACTCTATATTTCCTACAAATACATAGTACTTAACATTAATATATTTGGAGTAGATATTCTACTGAGTAAATATATTTCAATAACTAACTCTTTATAAATATATATTACTCCAATCCAAGCTACCGGGTGGTCTTCGAGGCAATGCTTTGACCGCGTTTTTCTTCCTTTATATATAGAAAATAGTAGAGCAGGGCTGAGGAATGTCGAGGCGGAAGATAATGTCTGTCATTAGGTAGAGAGCTTCATCGAGCGGGAGATAATGTCTGTCATTAGGTAGAGAGCTTCATCGATGATGCTTACTGATATAGTCAAATTGTGTCGGGTCAATAGGTTAGTTTTATCGTAATAAACATGCTTAATACCGGGTTGTAATTGAAGTTTTATGTAATATACCGGTTTGCACTTTTGGTTGTAATTTTGGGGGTTTAACTTGCTTTGCACTTGTAACTTTGTAATTACGACTTTTACTTGTATTTTGTAATGGAAACTCGTTTTTCATATCTCCTAAATCAAGACAAAGGAGGAGAGTTAAAGGCAAGGCAAGATAAGCAAAGCAAGAAAAAGGAGGATTTGAAGCCTTGGCATGCACAAGCAAGAGTAAAATGAAGAATTGAAAACTCGGTTTCATAAGGGTCAACTTCAAATGGCTATATCTTGGACCTCATATCGATGCAAGGCCAAGTGGAGGTGATAGCTTATCCTCTTAGCTTTCCAACAGTAGGTCGCACGCCTCAAACGACCAAGAAACGAGAGAGATATGCTTCTCGCAAAAAGATGTTGCAAGGCTGAAACCCACAAGCTGCGGGCCCTACCGCAGTTTGCGGTTTTGGTCTGTTTCAGCGGACTCAAATTGGCTTTGTTCTATTATTTTGAAGGCTCAATTTTGTGTGAACTTGAAGGGTATAAATACCCAACATTTATCACTCATTTAGGGAGCCTCCTTACCACCAAATCATTCAAGAAACCTACAATAACTCTCTTTAGATTATTACTAGTGTTTAGCTTGTTTCTTAAGAAAGAGTTAAACCCATCTTTTGGTGTAATTCCACTAGAAAGGTTCAACCTTTCCTTTGTTTTGTAAGAATTCAACCCCCTATTTATATTATTAGTAGCATTATTTTATCTTGTTTTATTGTTGAAAGTTTAAACATTTAGGTTGGAAATCTTTATGTTTATTTATTCTTTCTATGCTAGTACTGTTGTGTGAATGGCTTAGTTTATACAACATGTTGTAGCAATCTCGTATTTTGCATTATACGGTTTAGTTTTTGCATTGTGTGAGTAAGGCCCTGTTCTTTTGGACTTAATTTCAGCTCTTATAAGTTCAGTTCAGTTCAGCTCCAATAAGTTCAGTTCAGTTCAGTTCAGCTCTATTAAGTTCAGTTCAGTTCAGTTCAGTTCAGTTCAGTTCAGCTTACTTTATTTCAACATTATTATTATTATTATTATTGTTACTATTATCATTGTTATTATTATATTATTTAATTTGTTATTATTATATAAATATATTTTTTAAAATTTATAATATTACTATTATTTATTATTATAATTATAAATTTTATTATTATATTTATATTTAATATATTTATTTATTAGTATATTATTACGATTAGTTAATGGAAATATTAGTATTACTAACATTTATTATTATTATTATTATTATTTTGTTATATTATATTTAATATTTTATTAATATATTCACATTATTATTATTATTATTTATATTTACTATTATTAGTATTTATATCATTTATATTATTATATTATACTTATCTTATTAAGTCTTTAGATACTTTTATTAATATATTTATTACTATATTATATTATTACTAATAATGTTATCATTTATATTAATATTTTATAATATTATTATTATATTATATAAATATTGTATTATACTAATGTTTAATATATTATTATTATTTATTATTATTTATAATATTATATTATTAAATTATACTTATCATATTTATTTTAATTACTATTTTTAATTTATGTATTACTATATTATATTATTATTAATAATTAGATAAGTAATGGTAATATTTTACTATTATTATTATTATATTATAATTATATTACTATTTTATTTTTATATATCTTATTATATTAGTATAATATTATTATTACTAATGATTAATATTATTATAATATCATTATTGTATTATTATTGTCATAATCTTTTTATTAGTTCAGTTCAGTTCAGTTCAGTTCAGTTCAGTTCAGGTCTATTAAGTTTAGTTCAGTTCAGTTCAGCTCCAATAAGTTCAGTTCAGTTCAGACGATTTCAGTCCAAAAGAACAGAGCCTAAGTAATGCTTGATATTCTTCACTAATTGGCTTAGATTAGTATTAGGGTATTCCTAATCTTGATTCCAAGCTTTGTAGGCTCTTAAAGTCTCTATCTTTTTGTCTAAGTGTTGGCTTAGATACTAGGTGACTTGGTAGGGAAGTTGATGATGTATTTGCTTAGATACTAGTCACTAAGGCCCTGTTCTTTTGGACTTAATTTCAGTTCCTATAAGTTCACTTCAGCTTCATTAAGTTCAGTTCAATTCAGTTCAGTTCAGCTCTATTAAGTTAAGTTCAGTTCAGTTCAGTTCAGTTCAGCTCTATTAAGTTCAGTTCAGTTCAGTTCAGTTCAGCTCTATTAAGTTCAGTTCAGTTCAGTTCAGTTGAATTCAGTTCAGATTACTTTTATTTCAACATTATTATGATTATTATTCTTATCATTATTATTATTATGTTAATTCATTTAATATTGTTATTATTATTATATTTATATTTTGAAAACATTATTTATTACTATTATATCACCATTATAATTATTCTTTATATTATTATATTTATGTTTAATATATTTATTTATTCTTATATTATTACGATTAATGGAAATATTAGTATTATTAATATTTATTAATATTATATTTTATATTTTATTGATATATTCATTATTATGAATATTATTAGAAAAATATTTATTATTATTATTATTATTATTATTATTCATAAAGAATAATACTAATTATTATATTATTCATTATTGTAGAAGGGAGAAGAGAGGAAGGAGGAGGCCGAGTAGGAGGATGATTAATGAGAGGGACGTGAGGAAGAGGACTGAGAGGATGGAGAGGTGGGGAAGGTACGAGGGTTAAGAGATGGAGTACTAGATTATATTGTTATTAATACTGTTATCATTTATTTTAGTATTTTATTATTATAATATTTATACTTATATTATTTTATATATTTTTATATATCTGATTAGATTATTATTAAATAATATGAATATAATATTATTATATAATGATTTATATTATTATAATATTAATTATTATTATTATTATTATAAATTATAAAATTATATTTTATATTATTGTTTATATTATTATATTATTATATTATATTTATCATATTTATTTTTTAGTTACTTAAATTTATATATTTAATACTATAATTAATAATGTTATCATTCATATAATATTATATTTTTTATTATATTACTATAATAGTTTTTTTATATCTTATTTGATTATTATTAGATTATATTAATATAATATTATTATTACTAATGATTAATAGTAATAATAATAATAATATTGTTATCTTTTTATTATTTCAGTTAAATTCAGTTCAGTTCAGTTCAGTTCAGCTCCATTAAGTTCAGTTCAGTTCAGTTCAGCTCTATTAAGTTTAGTTCAGTTCAGTTCGGACAAATCATCAGTTCAAAAGAACAGAGCCTAATTGTGGGATTAAGGGTATAATTAGGCTAATAATTTAGGGGTTGATATCTTTTGCATAAAACTAGGGTGATTGTTCCTTGAATAGTGGAGTTGCACCAATTTGTTCTATCTATTGATAATCTTTGCATATTAGGTGTTACTGTCAAGCTAGTAAAGTTTGCATCTTTGTACACTTTCATGTCGTTACTCGACTCAAATCTCTCTTGTTTCATGTTAAATCGCGTCATTAGACTCTTAATAAGTGATTAGGTCTTTAGTTTAGTCTTTCTTAGCTTTATCTTTGCCTGAGTCTAGTCTAGTGTTTGTTAAGTATTTATAAATTGTTAATTTGGTATGTTATTTACTAGTTTTTATGATGGCTAGAAAAGACGTGTCAGTTACTAGGGCTTTGCTCCATTGTTTCACTTTGGGAGATAAGACTACTGATGATTCAATGTGTTTGTGGTAAGAAGCCAGATATATACTTGGAGTGCACGGCAAGGGGGGAGAGAAATTGCCAAAAACGCGTGAAACAAATTACCCAAAAAAGGAGAAAAGCCAGTTAATAATACAGTGTAGTTATGGTATATATACGTTGATAAATCTAACACCAATAAAACATAAAACATAAAACATAAAACATAAAACAAATTTCAAATCCACAATCAAAGTTGAAGAAGGATGTCGACAATGAGAAGTCAAATAATAGTTGTTCCAAAGAAAGAGCAAAGGCCTGCTCCAAAGCCAAAGAATACACAAATGCCCCAACAACAACAAGAGGAACAAGAAGAAGAATACCATTATGATTCTAACTACCAAGGACTTCGTCTCTGAAGGAGTTAGTATGCCCATATGTCCGTAATATTGTATAACTGATTAATTCTATGTGGCTGCAATGTTCTGCTAGGAGCCGCTTGTAGTCTGAGTCCTAAATGAGTTGGGACTCGGGTAATATTAGTCAGTCCTGCAGGGTCACACACTAGATGAGTTTTGGGCAATATTATAATTAATATTGATTAATTAAAGGAATAAGAATAATATTTATTATTCTAATTATTACACTTTCCTAATTCTAGATGGTCTAGGATTCCCTTGAACTCCCTATATAAAGAGATATAGAGGGAGGTGTTTATCATGAGTTTTTCTAGAGAGCAAAATCTCAAGGGAAGTAAGAGGAAAGAAAATTGCCCATAAAGTTTGTACTAGCATACACACTCATATTGTGTGAATACCGGTAGAGGCGCAACACTTGGGGCGTTAGTGTGAGACGGTCTCACAGATTATATTATTAATCAAGAAGATGCGATTTGGATATTATTATACTTCTTTTTATTAGCATATTATTGGAATTCTTCCGCATCCAAGTAAGTTTGCTAATCACCCTTTTTGTGTAATCTTAATACTTAACATGCATGAGATCTTGGGAATTATGTAATTCAAATCTGTTGAAAATCGTTACAGAACCCTTCAGTGGTATCAGAGCGAACATGTATTGTTAATTATTAGATTAAAAGGTTGCACCTTTAGATATAATTGTTGTATCTTTGTGTTTATTCTTGAATTTCCAGATTGGAGTTTTGAATTGAATTAGTTCAATTGTATACAATTCTTGTTTGTTGTTAAATATTAAATTTAGGGTTATATCGTATTAGATGTTGTATTGTATCGTAATATTTGATATTATGATAAATTCCTTTAATTTGATTAGAAGGAACCCTAATTTAATTGATTTAAGAAAACCCCTAATTTATTGTTGGAAACCCAATTTTAAGATTGTCTTAAAATCTCAATTTGATTGGATCTAATTAGATTAGATATGTTACAAACCCTAATTTGATTAAGTGATTAAATTGTTTAATTTCGTGTGTAATGCTCTAATTTGATTAAAGCAAAATTATTGTTCACGCGGTACTATTCACGGTTACTATTCATGTGCGTTTCGGTAAGTTACTGTTCATCAGTTTGATTGTCGGATTTTGGTTTAAAAATAGTGTTTTTCGAGTGTAAATGGCGTTCCAAACAAGACTGCAAAGCAGGGTCGACGTTTTTAAGCCAAATTCTGACGTCTTGTTAGACTTTCAGGTGCCTTTTAATTTAAAATTATGATTTTTGTTTTTTCATAATTGGTTTTGTGATTTAATCAATTTGATTGATTGATTCATTGTTACAATGGTTGTATTAATTTAATTTTGAATTTTATTAGTTTTATACATAGTATGATATGATCATGATACCTATGTTATTACGTTTTTGCATAAGATGTTCAAAAACTACAATTTTGAATTGTTGACGATTATGAATCGTTTTTGGAGTTCTTAACATGACTTGTTCTAATTTACAATTGCTTGTATATTACATTTGTATAATGTGATGTTTAATGATTAATTAAAGCTTTGTGTGTAAATTAGAACGGCTAGGTTCCCTTATACCTTTTTCCGTAAGAGAACTAGCGCCATGCTTAGGACCTTTGTCATGTTTGACTCCACCTTCCCTCAATTAAAATATTAAGTAATGTCCTTCCAAATTAACGACTGTAAAAACTTATATCGTTGGAAGTATTGTCTGCCAAAGTAGAGTACTCCTTCTATGTAAGCTGAGCAGGTGGGTAACAGTTATCCACACGTGAGATTTGGTACACTTAACAAAGTTATCAAAACAGTTTTGGACTTTGGGGCAAATAGTCAAGTCACATAAGATGTTACATGACGACTAGGAGTCGCATTTGATGCGATTGACATTTGATGGCTACCTTGATATGTGTAATTTGGGCGATGAGCCAAAGCTCACTCACGTTATATATGATTAGGGATCCTAGAATACTATGCACATATGAGGGTTATGTGTGTAGTGATTTTATCTTAAAATTGTTTAAGAATGTCGTGCAAATTGTGTGTCTTAAATCGGTTAAGATAATCACAGTTTATTAATATGTTGATTTAGTTTTGCATATGCTGATAGTTGTAATTTGTCATTGTTGTCATGTTTTTCAAATGGGTTTGAATCGTTCAAATTCATAGATTGGTTTTCTTTGAGAATTGTTCTCAATTATGCAAAGTGAGGTTTATCTTCAAAAGAGAATTTCTAGCGAACCATATTCAATGCCAATGTATAGTTTAGACTATATAGCGAAAGTCATAAAGATGACAATTCGTACCATATATGTCAATTGTCTAAAATAATGGAATTGTTCCCGCTTAGTGAGAAAAAATATGTGGGATGATCCAGTTACTTCATTCGTCATTATTATGACATAATTATATTGATAATTTATGAGTAATTGGATATCCTTATTATCAATGGTTGATGACTGAAATTGTTTCAGTTATGTCTTAAGTTACAGTCAGTTCATTATGAATTGGGCACGTAAATTAAGCGAATTTCTCACTTAGTGACATAAGATGAAGAAGACAATCGAGCATTGTATCAAGAAGATTCAGAAACTAATGTTCTTTGAGTTCATTAGCAAAGAGGCTTTCAGATATGAGCTTAGACACTGATAATGGGAAAGAGAAGGACAATCGTTGTCAAGTCCAACCTTAAGATCAATTTCTAAAGGTATGGAAATTATTTAGTAATTATCGTCATTAATGTAATGACAAATAGCATTGGAAAGGTAGCTCATAGAAATGTCTCAAAGATCTGCAAAAGTTATTGAAGTATGACTTCAAACTGGAATTGCATGTTATAGAATTAAAAGTTACTACGAATATTCTATTATAAGGTATAAGATACCAAAGATGGTATTTACATTATGATGTAATGACCTGTGGTAGTAGAGACATGGTAAGGAATGTGATAAATCTACGTGTATAATGAACAAATGTTGTTGCATTTTGCATATAATTTATTCATTTGAATGTTATATTGTTCAAAACTAGATTTGAATAAAAGTTATTCATACAATGTCATTAGTAGAATGTTAATTCTTTTCATGTTTAAACATAAATTGAATTAATATTTTATAAAGAACAAATGTTGTTCTTTTTCTGGTTAAGACAATTTTAGTTTTGTTCAATCTAATCTATAACATGTAATGCAAAGAGTTCAAGTCTTATGACCCAAGTTTCACACGCTTACAACAATGTCTTTTGAGCCATGAAACGAGAAACACGTGTAGAAATTCCATGATGATGGATTTCTAGGCCTTATTGATTTGGATCAATTAAGGCAAGTGTAGTTTGTTTATATGCTAAAAGGATTTAAGGTGCTCTAACTAGTTGTAGTAAGAGGGCGACCAACTAGTTTGATCACACATATTCAGATATGTGTGGGTTGAATAATTCATGTTGCTAAGGTATGAGATTATAATACTTCAAATTACTATTTTCAGTAATTATGCATATGTTCATATGATGAACATAAAGTCTAATTGTTTTAAAAGTTTGAAATAGAATCAGATTGAAGTAAGAGATCAACTTAGGAAGTCGATCAATATTTTTCGATTTGATCGAAAGGAGAAGCTTGAATCAAGTGTTTACGATCATCATAATAGTAATGAAATTGTTTCACTACTATAGTCTTAATGAGACGACAGTGTAAGTTTCACTATAAGAATATTAGAGAAAAAATTTTTTCTTTAAGGACATCACAAGCTAAGTTAGTTTGAGGTCTTTTGGGAATGTCCCGAAGACATAACCATGCGGGTTAGACCCAAATGGGAAATATCATACTATTTATATTTGATGATGAGCGTTTTCTTATTAATTGTGTAATGTTATGTCTTATAAGAGAATAAGAACTGTATTTTGATATGGTTCTATCTATGATGAGTCATGCAGATCTCGTTATTTTTGGAGTTATGCGCTCTAAAGTATCTTGGTACACAATTTTGAAATTGTTTCTATCTAGGTCAATGAAAATATATTACATATAAGATATGTGCTTGGAATGGTTCCTATTATATTTTATTGATATTTGAGACTTTTAAAATGTTAAGAAAACAGTTTTCTGAAATTTAGTCTCGAATTTCTTACATATACTTTACGGGGTATTCTAAGATAGAATATCAAATCTACCCTTCATTCCAGTACAAAGTGTTTGTCACTTGGAATGATTCTTTTAATGAGAATTGTAATAGTGGGAGTAGAATAATCCTGAAAAAGGTAAAGAATCACATAGTTCTTCAAATGTTGAAGGAGATAGGTAAAATCCATGAAGATTCATGGATGTATCATTTGTGATTAAGCCCCGCATAAGTTTGACCTTTAAAGAAATCAATGATAGGCTCCAACTCTAAAAGTGTAAAATGGCTTGTGTCATGGATCCAAAATGATTTCATATATCATTACAAAGTATGGACTTTGATTGATACACCTGGTGGTGTCATAACCATATAGTGTTTGGATTCTCCTAACAAATGTCATTATTCAATATTCATGAGATGAGTTTGACAGGAGGCGTACGTGAATAATATATTTTTCCTTAAATGGAAATATGCAATAAGTTGTGTAAGACACATCTTAATATTCATGTAATTATGGAGCGCTAGGTAAATGAGAAAGTTTCAAAGGTTTATTTATAGACCGAAACAAGTATCCAAAGGTTGGAATCATCGATCTTAACAGAGTAATTCAAAATGGTTTTGATTTCTTTGAGATGATGATAGTATTGTGTGTACAAGGAAACTAGTGGGAGTAAAATCTCTTTTATGATTGGTATGTAGTTGACATACGTTTTCAAGAAACGACATTTTGTTGTCTCGTGGAGACTTATTAGCAAATATGTTGTTTAATATGCGCTTGTATGACGAGTAGAATACCGATCTAGTCCTTGTGACTGTTATGAATAACTTGTGAAAATATTCATATTAAAGAACCAAGAAAGTGTTCTTCTTGTCATGAAGTAATCATTGTAAGCGTGTTACATTGATATCAACTTCAAATAGACAAGTATGGTTCCCGATTATAATCTTGACACATTTTGTTTATATGAAAAGTAATTGCATGCTGAAATGGTTTCAAGCACGTTGCTATGACTAATTTTACAACAAAATGAGTACTTTGTTGCTTATGAAACATCAAATAGAGTGCTTGGTTTGAAAAATCAAACCTATACACACTATATACTTTGTTGCTTATGAAGAAACAAAGAGTACATTTGATTTATGAATCAAACGCGTGTTATTGAGTTTACTGTATTTAGATAAGGTAAAATAAACATATGCAAGATAATGACCGATGCAATGGTTGCATGTCCCATACAAAACCTCTTTCGCGGATATAATATGAAAAGTCATAATATTGCGATTTGTATAAGATGCATTAGCAAGTGGTCTTGATACTACCGAGAGGTCTTTATTTCAGTGGGAGGTTATGTTCGACATGATTGATACGTTTGTATGACATGTTTCTTTTATATGATAAAAAAATTGATTTTGCATTTAATTAGGTATAATTGAATGTTTGTCCCAAAATAGTATACATTGTTTAAACAGATTACCAAGTGCGTGACTTGGTTATGGAACTCTGTTTTATAAGATAATGTATTTATATAAGTCTCTGATCATGGCATAGTGAAAGGGACACTTATGCCTTATAATGATTAGTATGTGAGTTGGTTGATGACTATGTTCCGTAAGTCATTGATATTGTGATATCAAACCAGGCACATTGATACATGTTGGGAATATGTATTAGACTGACCCGCCAAAGAACTTTGTTAAGGTTTTGCTTAGTGTCAACAAAGTCTCTTTCACCGTAATTGTTAGTCTTTAGACATGAGTCTTTCACTATTCTGTACATGTGAAGTGCTAGTTTTGACATCACCAAACGTCAACCGTGACTGGTGGCTATAAAGGTGATGGTTGGACTTGTCATGGAACATGTGATAGGATGTAGTTAGACAAGATGGGATTTGCTCCTTCTTTGTGAAAGAAGTTTATCATCTTCGGCCTCTCGAAGAGTGTGAATTGTGTAAGTGCATGGCCATGCCCAGACGAGGTGAAAGTCAGTCATCTGTTGTAACAATTCAGCTCAGAGATTCGAGAAAAGAGATTGAGATTTATAGGGATGATACTTCGCCTACCCTATTCTCATCTGAAGATTTAGAAGCAAAGAGATTATGGTGCCTTATAGAACATAAGTGCAAGTGGGAGACTGAAGGAGTTAGTATGCCCATATGTCCGTAATATTGTATAACTGATTAATTCTATGTGGCTGCAATGTTCTGCTAGGAGCCGCTTGTAGTCTGAGTCCTAAATGAGTTGGGACTCGGGTAGTATTAGTCAGTCCTGCAGGGTCACACACTAGATGAATTTTGGGCAATATTATAATTAATATTGATTAATTAAAGGAATAAGAATAATATTTATTATTCTAATTATTATACTTTCCTAATTCTAGATGGTCTAGGATTCCCTTGAACTCCCTATATAAAGAGATATAGAGGGAGGTGTTTATCATGAGTTTTTCTAGAGAGCAAAATCTCAAGGGAAGTAAGAGGAAAGAAAATTGCCCATAAAGTTTGTACTAGCATACACACTCATATTGTGTGAATACCGGTAGAGGCGCAACACTTGGGGCGTTAGTGTGAGACGGTCTCACAGATTATATTATTAATCAAGAAGATGCGATTTGGATATTATTATACTTCTTTTTATTAGCATATTATTGGAATTCTTCCGCATCCAAGTAAGTTTGCTAATCACCCTTTTTGTGTAATCTTAATACTTAACATGCATGAGATCTTGGGAATTCTGTAATTCAAATCTGTTGAAAATCGTTACAGAACCCTTCAGTCTCATCCCCTACCTTCCTTGGCGTAAGGTTTGGATTACTCATGATCAGGATGTTGATGATGATGATGATGATGCGCCACCTCGACTTGACGGTAACACCAAGAGTTTGATCAAGAGGTTGAACAACTCTCCTAATTCTGTGTGTGCTTAGTTTTGTAAGCTATCTTATTATGTAAGACGGTTTTACATTAATATCTCGTGAGACCGTGGATTTGCTTGATTAAGTAGTGCATCGTTTAATATTGTTATATTAAATGTTTGTTTATGTTAGTCTAGTGATTATGATGTTGTAAGTTGTATTCCTGTGACTCTGATGATACAAATAAATATTTACATGGTTTTTGAGGAAATTATGAATCATTGGTCAGAAAATATTATCCCTACCAAGAAAATTAGACTTGTTAAGGATTTAATAAGGGTTTGAGCTCTATTGATTAGCAGATAATGGTGGAATTGGGTTTTAACCAGATAATTGGAAAAAGGAGGATCGCTACAAAAGCAGCTAAATAAAAGTATTAATATTCATATTAGGCTTTACTGTTAATGTCTTTGAATGGTATTCTCACACGAGCCAGAATCAAACTTATAACTGAAGTCGCCTGTGTATGTCTTTACTGACAAAATCAGCTTAGACGTTACTCATTAGGTAGTCCTGGCATACAGATGAATTTCAGCCCCTTACTGTAAACATTTGTCGGATACTCGCAATTTAATAAGTATACCTGCATTAATGCCAGCAACTATAGTTATATTTGCAGAAAATCCTAAATGCAAGATTTTTTACGAAGAGCTCAGCTCGAACACACAAGTGTGTTAAGAATTAAGAGGGTTAAATTGCAGGATAGCAAAAAGGAAGTTGTTGTATATCCACCAAACAACTTATTTCAATTCTAACATCCCAAATCAAAAGACAATATTCAAAACCCTTCAACAGGATGTACATTTAATACAAGGCACAAGGTGAAATACAAATACTCGTCATCGAAAAGCAAGTTTTCTTGTGGCCAACAAAGTCTAGTTTAGCTTCAAACACCATTATTTGTGAGAGTGACAAGAATATTCAGAGGAACTTTCTATATGGTCTTCCAGCATCCTCATCTTGCATGTGCTGTCACAACCATTAAGAAGAGGATCAAAAGTTCAGAAACGAAAAATGAATAACAACTCTACAAGTACAAGAGTAGAAAAGACTTGAAACCCACGCAAAAGGAAAATGACACCAGATAATTGAACATGTATACTAAACACTTCCGATTTGTTAAGCCACAACAGAAACGCATTTTGTTTTGAAAATGTGTCCCCGCACTTTCCTCATGTTACGATTAACTGCCCGAGTTTGATACTTGGTTACTTATCCGTGTCTGTCTGGCACCTATGCCTGAATCCGTGATAACACGGTAACTGGTAAATCGCTCATTGTTGTACTAAATGAGCTAATTTGGTAAGAGACCTATAATTATGTAGCCAAAAGTCCAGCAACTTCAGCCAAAAATTGGAACTAAAATACCACTACAAGTAGGGGTGTTAACCGGTCCGGAACAGTAAATATACAACCAAATATCTGGCAGACCACATGATCAGGGGCGTAATTGTGTAATCAATCTATCAAATGATCAGTATGCTTTTCTTTTAAAAATAAAATAAAAGAAGCCATGAGTATTAAGTTGTCATATACTCAGTAACTCATAAGAAGCCTCCCATCCAATACTTCTAACATACAAAAAAAATGACCTTATTTCATGCAGCATACTTCAGCATTTCCGCCGGTTCAAACGTCAAAGAACCAATGAAGAAAGATACATGACACAAGGAGAGGTGCTGTGGTCAATTCTAATAAAGTTTGAGTAAACTTGAAAATGTTTCCCAATGGTGAAGCAAGTGCGTAGGAGTAGACTAGACAAACAGATAGGGTTGTGTCGGGTTCCCGTGTTCATGTCACATGTAAACTAGTCACACCGTTCAACCCAAACCCAACACAAATAAATCTCGTACGGTGTTCATGTTGACCCAATTACAAAAATAGGGGTCATCAAGCCTCAACTAAACCCGTTAATTTTGAGTCGTATTTCGTGTCAAGTCAATGTTTTAAAAGTATAAATATATTTATGTAAAGGAAAACTTAAATAATTTAGGGTTAATTTTACTAAATAAGTTCTTCATGTCGGGTTCGTGTTTAGAGAGGTCAACCTAAACCCGGCTTAGCCCAATTAAATCTTGTCATGTTCGTGTTGACCAACTTATATAAATGGGTAATTCAACCTTAAAATCTTAAACCAAAACCATTAATTTTGTGTCATGTTTTCAGGTCGTGTCATTTCCCAGCTCTACCTAAGAGAAATCCTCCACAGTAGAACAAATGAGTAGCTTGAGAGCCCATAAGAAGCAACTCGTAAGAGAACACCATAACCTGGCGACTTGTAGAAAACTAGAAACAAACATAGCTCTAGCAGTAGCCAGAGTGTAGTGAATCAACAAAAGGAGTTTATCACATATGTCAAGTCATCAAAGATCTATACTTGGCTAAAGAACTTGATGTCCTACCCTTAGTTTAAAAACGGCACCTCTTGGATAAGGCACTAGCAAAACACCTCGATGCAAGATACAATTTGAATGCATAATGTCAACAGAGTAAGTTTCAAAGCTATACAATTCAAACCCCTTCATCCTTATTAAACATTATATCTACTGCAAAAAAAAAAAGGGCTATCGTATTTTTTTGCTTCGCCGTAAATTTTGATAATTTAAAGTTGTTTCATTACTTCATATCATTGAAAAGTCTGTTAACAAGGGATTTTCACTGGTTTGGTAAATGTCTTTATATACTCCTTCCATTCCACACAATTCTGTACATTTTCCTTTAGGGTCTTTTCCAAGGGCTTTTCCACTCAATTGTATACATTTCCTTAATTGGCAAGTTTTATGGGACACGGTTATCAACTTACTGTTACTCATAATACCTCCCCACTCATCCAACCTTACAACACACATTGCACCATTCACACGTCTCCGCCCACCGCCACCATCACTAACTTACCCTTGGTCGTTCACCACAACCACTAAAAGTTAACCCACAAGACCAACCTCAGTTTTGCGACACTTCCACCACAGCCGTCACTGCATCAACCACAAACATCACCACGCACGCACTTCGTCACCTAAATGTACATCTGCCACCGCTGAATCAACCATCCACCACAACACCACCTCCGCCGCCGTACAATCACCTAAAAAATCACCCTCGAAAGCTTATATTATATCCCTCCAGGCCTCCCACAAGCATTACAAACCACCACAAACATACCCCCAACCACCACTACGCCAATCTTAACTGCTACCAACTCACCACCACACCGCTCCAATCTCCACCAACCAACCACCACCTACCTAACCAATTAAACAAAATGCCATCTCTAGCCACCGCCGCGACCCAGCCCCAACCACCATGGAGAACCCAACCGAAAATCACCGAATTATATCCCCCTCCAATGTTATCTAAAGCCTACCCATGGGCGAAAGACGCATCTTGCACCTTGAAAATTACACCCACCATACAAAACACCCACTTCAATCCTTAAACACTTTTTTGAGTTCCAAACATGATATGACCCCCAAAAACAAAAGCAGTCTATAACATTTAATTACTAAGTCTTACAAAACTGAAATGAAGAGAACATTTTTATGTGAGACAACAATTGCTAAGTCTTAGAAATCACCGAATTAAAATAACAGCAGCTTACAGATAATTAAGTCAATTTCCTGATCATAAACTCCAAGTCAGTAAAATTAAAACCCTAGATTTGAATGACTCGATTAAATTGACAAAATCATACCCAGTAATAAATTAGATCTAAAACCCATAAAAAAAACAAGGAAATGATAGAGAGATAAGAAAGAGAAAGAGGAGATTACGAATTCACGAACGATGCCCTTGTAAACGAGGACAGGGATAGCAATGCCGAAAATACCAATAAGAGCGAAGTTACGGCGAGTCCAACGGAAGTTAAGCTCGAGATTTTCACGAGCACTGCCCCATTCTTCGATGAATTTGTTCTTGTTTGCTTCCATTCCTCCCCCCATTTTTCTTTCTTCTTCTTTTTCCTTTTACTCTTTCGTTGCTTTCTTTGTGACTACAATCAGATCTACTTTTCCTTGCCTTGATAAAACTTGATAGTCCATAGACTTAGACCTGGACACTGGGCCGGTTCAGAACGGGCCGGGCTGAAGACGGGTTGTAGTGGAGTGGGCAGCACAAGCCGACACTGCGGGCGGGCTGGGTGAGAGCGGATTGGGAGCGGGCCCCGCTACAAGTTGTTGGCCCTGGACCGGTCATTTAGGCCCTGTACTTTTGGGCTGAATTTTGCTGAACTTTTCTTAACTGAACTTATATGAGTTGAACTGAACTGAACTTATAGGAGCTGAACTGAACTGAACTTGTAGGAGCTGAACTGAACTGAACTGAACTGAACTTATAAGAGCTGAACTGAACTTATATAAGAGCTTAACTAAACTTATAAGAGCTAAACTTTTCTGAACTTAATTTTACTTAATTGAATAGAACTTATACAATCTAAACTTTATTAAATTGAACTTTATTATTTTATTTTTTTTTTTTTTTTTTTTATAAATTGCGCACAGCTTTCATTAAAATAAATTGAAAAGTTTACATGAAGTTGGTGGGAAGCCGAGAGACAATATGGGCCCCCACCTCTTTAGCTACAGCAAAGCTAATCCTAGTAAAAATATAAGCGGCAACCCGAGCCCCTGCATCCTGAGATACCGAGAATTTCTGGATCCGCTTAAGCAAGTCAACAGCATCCGTGCCCAGCTCCCCAAGCGGAGAGAAAGAGAATGGTAGGAAACCATAGCCAGCAGCCGCGCATAAATCCCCATACTTAGCACATTTGCGTTGAGCAGCATCCGCGACAACCCGTCCCGGCACCAAATCTGACATCCCAGTCTGAGTCAAGGGGGAAGACCCTGTCAAATCAACACACACATCACGCCCTCGGTCCCAGGAATAAAGTAGCAAATCCGCAAGTCGAATAGATCCGTCGTGCCCGTCAACCAAACCAATATCAACCTCCTTGCCCGTAGAAATACCAGACCTATAGCATATGTCGAATAAGGTGTCACGAACGAGGTTATACCGATGCTTAACCCCCACAGTACCAGTACAAGAAACAGCGCGGTCCCCATACACATCATCAGCAAAACCCCGAGAGCAAGCAGGACAAGGCCTAGATACCGTGAATAACGGGACACCTAGTCGATACCCCAGCACACTACGGTAAGTCCTCATGTTCATAGTCTGACCCAACCCAGATATATGAACCGCGCGCAACCAAACAGAGGCGTGGGCACCCTGCTGAGACTTCCACAACGCAAGCTGACGCGGTGTCAATGAGAAAACAGATTCTGCAGTAGCAGCAATCCTCGCAAAATATATATCTGCCAGTTTCTTCATAAGTTTAGGGGCAGCGATTTCACTAGGATCACGTAAAAAGGAAGAACCTGTAGTCTCAGAGAACACCCGCAAGGCATCAGCGAAAGTAGGACCAACATTCAAAATACCAGAAGACCGTAGTAGCTTAGCCTGCAAATCAGCAGACTGCAAACGGGACGCCAGAAAAGCATAATGAAAAACATCCCCGGCAGCATAAACACCGAGCCCGCCAAGATGAAAAGGGAAAGTGGCAAGGCGGCACTGCCAATCCCCAAAATCAGGCCCAGACGCGGTGACAATACGTTCCAAGCTAGAACGAAGCGCTGCATCAAAACGAAGATGGACAGACCCAAAGATCCCCGGGGAACAAGTACAGAGGGTAAAGTAGAGCTTAGAAATACCAGTACAAGCTCGAAGTAGAAGCAACTCACATTGCGGGTCCTCAATCCTAGCAACCAAATCCATAAGCTCGGTGGTCTTAGTCACTCTCTTCGCCACAAGCTCACTGCCAAAACTAGGGCAAGTACTGACAGGCCCACCCAAAACAGAGACACCACGCAAAGGCCGGGCAATAGAAGGGGGGAAAACACCAGGAAGTCGACTCCGGGGATCCTCAGTAGGCAAAAAAACCTCAGTCTTAGCGACATTAAGATGGAGACCAAACTGAGGACCATCTGTCAAAATCAAATCCAATACATTTCCTACCTCCAAAGTATCCCCAACAATGGTGCCATCATCCAAGTACCAAGCTTGCAAACTCAAATCAAAAGAATCCCGTATCTTGCACACCAAGGGATGCAAAACCAAAGCGAAAAGCAAGGGTCCCAAAGGATCACCCTGCTGGACTCCCTGACAAGACCACAAACAATGTTCCCCATAATAAACACGGGCAGGACTAGAGTAACAGAACTCCACCCAACGGGAAAGAATCGGGCAACGACGGCGAACTTCCAGAAGCATGGTTACACGATCAACAAGGTTGAAAGCATTCTGGAAATCAACCAGCAACATAGAAAGCCCCACATCCCCACCACGAGCCTCAATGAACCGATTCAAGGCATGCAAGACAGCCTCTCCTCCACCGAACACCCCAACCCCAAACTGAAGACCATCAAAATAAGAACACAAAGAAGGACCAATCAAAGAAGCACCTACCTTAGAAACAAGACGTCTCCAGACGGTGCCAACAACAATAGGACGAACACCACCACCAGGTTTAACAAGCGGCGTGAGCGGAGCGCTGACAATGTACTCACCAAGAGCATGTGGACATCTACCCTCAAGAAAAAGATTGACCATCCTAGTAATAGAAGCAATCAGATCATCAGATATAGCCATAGCAGCGCCACTCAAACAGTCCATGAGGTGTTGGGCACAAAACCCATCCCTCCCACAAGAAGTGCCACGTGGGAAACTACGAATCATATCCAAAACCACAGCCGAAGAGGCAACAAGAGAATGATGATCCACTGGCAAAGGAGGCAAGGAAGGAAATGGGTCGACCGGGTGCGTCTCTCGCAAAGCCCCGCGAGTGACATCAGAGTAGGGGGCGATGCCAGAGGAAGAAAGCACCCTAACAGCAGCAGAATAGTGACCATCACAAACCTTCCGCCGACACTGGCGGAGGTTAAGCTCACCCAAATCCAGGTGCTCCCCCACATGAAAAGAAGGAGGAGACTCCGCCAAACACTCCTGCAAAAGCTATTATCTTTTGGAAAGAGTTGTCATACAAAAAAAAAATACTCTAAAACATAAGGTAAGATAATAACATTATTTCGTTTTATATACATTGGTTTGTTCATACAGATTACTACGTTTACATTACAATAAAAAAAAATCACATATTATATCGTTTTCTAACCATCTATTTCTATATCATCATCTTCTTTATCACTTTCTTCTTCATCTTCATTACCACTCGAAACAACGAATCTATTATCTCGCCAAATATTTTTTACTTTCTTGTTTCGTACCTTGAACATGACATTTTTCCGCTTATCATCAAACATGCCTTAATCTACTGTTCCTTGAATATTCATATCATGTTGTATAATAGGTATTCCAATAGTATGCATCCTTATAAAATTATGGAGCGTGAATGTAGAAATAATAATAGATATTTGATACTTTTGTGAAATTTGGGGCATATTTTTTTTAATATCTTCCACCTTTTTTTCAATTGACTAAATGTCATATCAACTTTCATTCAAAAAAGATGAATGTCGATCGTTGAAATACTCTACAATTTCTTCGAACGGTCTCAATAATAATGTATGTATGCAATAATTAATGTCAAATGTTTTTATTTCGGTTTTCATAAATAATATATTCCGTATAATTTTTCTAAACTTAATTTGTAAGAATTGAACTTTTCTGAACTGAACTTATAAGAGCTGAACTGAACTGAACTGAACTGAACTTATAGGAGCTGAACTGAATTGAACTTATAGAAGCTGAACTGAACTTATAGGAGCTGAACTGAACTGAACTTATAGGAGTTGAACTGAACTAAACTGAACTTATAGAAGTTGAACTGAACTTAAAGGAGTGACTTTAAGTCCAAAAGAACAGGGCCTTAGGCTGATATCGAAATAGGTCACTTATACATTCTTCAAAATGTCTTATTTGTTCCCCCTTTAACAACCTTTTTTTACATTTCGCCCTTAATATAATAGCTAGCTATTACATAGGAAAAAACACCCCGAGAATATCTTTGCGTAAAAAAGATTGTAAGGCCCTGTTCTTTTGGACTGAATTTTGCTGAACTTTTCTGAACTGAACTTATAGGAGCTGAACTGAACTTATAGGAGCTGAACTGAACTGAACTTATAGGAGCTTAACTGAACTTATAGGAGTTGAACTGAACTGAACTGAACTTAATTTCACTTAATTGAATAGAATTTATAGAATATAAAATTTACTAAACTTAACTTTATTACATAAGGTAAGATAATAACATAGTTCCGATTTTTGTACATTGGTTTGTTCAAATAGATTACTACGTTTTCGTCACGATAGAAAAATAAATCACATATTACATCGTTTTCTAACCATCTATTTCCATATCATCATCTTCCTCATCACTTTCTTCTTCATCTTCACCATCACGCGTAACAACGAATCCATTGCCTCGCCAAATGTTTTTTACTATCTTGTTTCGTACCTTAAACATGGCTTTTTTCCGTTTATCATCAAACATGCCCAAATCTACTGTTCCTTGAATATTCACGTCATGTTATATAATAGGTATTCCAAGAGTATGCATCCTTATAAAATTATGGAGTGTGAATGTATAAATAATAATAGACATTTGATACTTTTGTGACATTCGGGACATATTTTTTAACACCCACCTTTTTTTCAATTGGCCAAATGTCATTCCAATAATTAATGTCAAATGTTTTTATATCGGTTTTCATAAATAATATTGTGACAACCCTCGCGAATGCGGAAATAAAACATACAAGCATGTGATTTAATTAGCGGAAATACGGTGTTTTTAAAACTTTTATACATGCGAGAAGAAGTATACGAGGAGTGTCAAATATTACAAACCAAAGTACGAAATATACTACAACAAGAGACGTAGTCTCTCCAAATGTTATCCAAGTAAAAGTGATTAGCAAACTAGCTAATTAACGTCTAGAGGTGTTTCAATCCAGGGACAACGCCCGCTAGCTCACACTCGAACCTAAAATACCAAGCAAAAAGCCATCCAATCAAGCAACCTGTTCATCCATGAAAAACATGAACGGCACAGTCAGTGGGGAGTAACTCCGGGTTCTCCCAGCCATATCACATTAAACGTACATAGAAGGAAATACAAAAGTAGAGCATGCATACATATAAATATACATGTGAGATACGATAAGGATAGATAGGCAATTCAATATATAATGATAAGAGCATATGGAATACAAATCCGAATCCATCATGTTATCCAAAGACTCGGGGAAGACACTCTTAGGCAACCGAATACGCTCACTAGGGCTTGCATCTCACCGTTAGCGGTATAAGTTTGATAAGATTGAGACTCGACAAACAAACCATGCCAAGTCATGGTATGACCATGAATACTCAATCATGTAATCACCCATCCACACATAACAATACAATGACGACCTCTCTCACGGTAAATGAAACGCACTAGCACCGTGTACATGGCAATTATGATTAAAAGGCATCCACGAGATAAGACATATACCCTGAACGCATACACGATTCAATTCATTTCGTATATGTAGACTAATTTCCTCCTGGTAGGACGACGATAATAATACGGTTCCTAGTCTAAACCTGGCTAGACTCTCGGGATAAGACATTTCCCGATTCGACATGTGGTAAGACGTTCCACATCCAAGACTCGGTCAATCATAGACGCCGAGTACCCCAAATTCTGTTAACCTTCACGAAAGAGGCGGAAAAGAGCACAAGCCTCATAACAAGCGGTACGCTACATGCAAATAACACCACCTCGCAAGTACACAACATTTGACGGCCGGGTCGATCAACGCAAAGCGTTCGCCTCCCAACAACGTCGTCGTATGCCCACTAACACATGCAGTTAAGCAGTAGGATACATCCCCGTTCCGACATTCCCGCCTTATGAACGTGGAGGTAGCCAAGGGAATGAGAGTACAAACCACATACAAAATAGTGCTCAAACCGCATCATTTGTAAAAACCGACTCAAAGTGGGACATAACAAAAACCGTCACAAAACATGCGATACAAGCGAATGGAATATCATATATTCGAAACATTAATATTATAAGTCATTACGTAAAATTATACGATAAACGAACCATGCAAACTATCGTAAAATAAGAATTTAAGAACATATAAGAAAACAAGTCAGCGTGTTGCCGGCCGGTCAGTGGACCGGCGGCCGGTACCCCGGCTTGCGCTACAAGCATAACACAAAAACTCATAGAAAATGCAGCGTGTTCCAGGCCGGTCTGGGGGCCGGCAGCCGAGCACCCGGCCAGGAGCACTAATACACAAAAATCACAAGTCATTCTGATGTGTTCCCAGCCAGTAGGCAGACCGGCGGCCGGTCACCGGGCTGGGAGCACCAGTTCACCCGAGAGCCTTCAACATACATTCAATCATTTTCAATTTTCATAATTCACTTCTAACAACTATCAACAATCAATAATCATCATCAAAAATCATCATTTAACAACAATCATCATCAATAACATAAATCCTAAGCTTACTAATCGTATTCTAAATACGAATTCTAACATAAAAAGCATGTAAAACACGTAAATGATATCGAGTAACCCTTCACCGTTACCTTTATGCGTCTTTACTCCGCGTCAAGGTCCTCTTCGATTAAGAAATAGACTTTGTCGGGATCTTGTAGGTCACCACCTACAAATAGTTAAATAAAAGATGAATATGATTCACCTTGAGAAAGACGGAAAGTTTGGAAAGCGAGAAAGACGGTAATTTTATTACCAATACAGATAGAGGAAGATGAGAGGGGAAGAATAAGACGAACTTACGTGAATTTGAGCGAGAAACGAACGAGATATGACGATTCTAAGCTTCGATCAAAATGGAGGCAAGGTTTTGATGGGGTTTTGGGTTTCTTAGAGAAGAAGGAAGTGTTTGAGTTGTGTGAGTTAGGTTAGGGTTAGGAAGGAGTATATGAAAGGTGAGTGGAAAAAGTCAAGAAAAGTCAAAGACGGCTTAAGACGGGATTCACTTGAAATCTCGCGAAAAATCGAAATACGAACTCGGAAATTCTAAATTCGACACGATAAATTTAATTCTAAACAAAAACTAAATTTCGCTGAAAAGTATCCGTAAAATATTTTACTTATAAAAATAGGGTACATTTGCGGGTGTTACACTTACACTAGCACCTAGGTCGGAAAGGGCCTTATCAATGGTATACGTGCCTATAGTGCAAGGGATGGAGTAACTACCAGGGTCCTTAAGTTTTGGTGGAGACTTATTTTGCAAGAGTGCACTACACTCCTCAGTGAGAGCTACGGTCTTAATCTCATTGAAGGATCTCTTCTTTTTGAGGACTTCCTTCATAAACTTGGAATAAGAAGGAACTTGGGAAAGCAATTCAATGAAAGGGACTGTTACCTTTAAATTCTTGACGACGTCAAGGAACTTACCATATTTTGCCTCCTCCTTGTGCTTGGCTAATCTTTGGGGAAATGGCACTTTGATCTCAATAGGAATCTCGGGCTCTTTCCTCTTTGACATGGGCACCTCATGTTCAACATCAACAACCATGGGCTCATCATTAGCCTTCTTCTTGACACCTCCTCCAAGCTTAGCCCCTTTTGCTACCACCTCCTCATCCATAGCAGTGGAAGTCCAGATGGTCTAGCAGGCTTTTAGGCGATTTACTAGGTATTATCTACCATGTCATGCTTTATCTATTCAATTCACGTATTTCTACCTTGGAAAAGAATTCCATTTTAGTCAATGATTTTGGCCACAAATCGTTAACCATCATTACAATCCAAACATGCATAGACACAACGTTTTAAAGGCACAATTTCTTTATTCAATTTTCATCTTTTAATTAACCTAACATGGCTACCCTACACCCTAGAAAGGTGACTACTTACTCATGGTATTTAGATCTAGGTTGATTTTAACAATTAAAACTAGGCTAGACATGTTTATTTGTTTTTGATAATATTTTAAGACTTTTATATGGCGATAATAACAACGATAAATTAACGATCTAATTGAAATAAAATGATTATAACAATATTACGATGAATCGAAGATAATCATGAATAGAAAACAATAATCAAAACAATAATTAAAGAACTTAAATAAAAGAGATAAATAGAAATACCTATTTGACGATCAAAACAATATCATTGTAATAATATAAATCCAATCGAAAGATGCTTGCATTATTTCTTCGGTCCATGAATTACAATACTTGATAATGATAATAAGGAACTAGGAAATAAAGATTTTAATTGTTTCTAAACTAGGGAATTGATATGAGAAAGATGAAGATCTAATTATAAACAAAAAGAGGAAAAGAAGAGAAAAATGCTTAAGACGAAAAAAGAGGGGCTAGGGTTTTATTCTAATCTAATGTGTAATGTAGAAAATAGGGTTGTGTAATGTAAAAGTGTGGAGTTGTGGTGGCGGCATACTCTGTTATACAGCCATAGGTTTCTTGCAAAACAATCCATGCATTCAGCATATAGGACAAAAAATAAAAAAGATGAAGGGATGGTGCGTAGAATCATGCATACCCGATCGGGTTCACCACATACCCGATCGGGTATATAGTGTTCTTGGTGCTTTGACTTTCGTTTCACCTCCCTTGCATTTGACTTGACTTTCATTATCCCCATTGACCTTTTGAGTCGGGTTTGATGATAGGGTTTGAGGTAAAATGTTGATTTCTTCGCCTAATTGATCGATCTTTTGACAACCGCGAAATTGTCTTTACTTCTTCTTCCTTTTTGAGTCAGTGAACCTTCTTGAAATGCCTTTGACTTGGTGAAGCTTGCTTCTTCAAATCGTCGAGTTCTTATCAAATGCTCGGGAATATAGAAAAAGGGCGTAGAAACGTCAATTTCCCTACAAAACAGGTTAGAACATAGGAATTCGCCTAGAAGACGATATTAGCTCATAAAATGGCTTAACAAAGCAAAAATGACATACAAAACCGAGCTAAATTGGGGGTTAAAATCATGCAAATATTCACTTATCAATAATGGATCACACTTCCAAGCAGAGTCTGAGCCGTTGCTAGCCAAGTACAAAATCAAGCATCATCATTCCTCGCCTTATAGACCTCAAACTAACGGCGCGGTAGAGGCAGCTAATGATAATGTCGTCAGAATCCTCAAGAAAATTATCGACAATTACCGTGATTGGCCAAACAAGATACCCTTCGCATTGTGGGGCTATCGCACTTTAGTTAGGACACCCACTGGGGCCACTCCTTTCTATCTAACCTATGGAATTGAAGTTGTACAACCAGTAGAGGTGGAAATCCCATCTCTACGTATACTCTTAGAAAGTCAAATCCCATAAGCTAATTGGAAGAGGGATAGATATGATGAACTCGTCCTCTTGGACGAACGTTGACTGTGTGAATTATACAATGTATAGAGACATACCAAGCACGTAACAAACGAGCATTCAACAAACTTGTTAAATCCAGAAACATCAACAAAGGAGATTTAGTGCTCAAATTAGTCACAACTGTCTTACCTTTCGATCCACGAAGAAATTTGAAACCTAACTGGGTTGGACCTTTCTTAGCGAAATCCATATTCTCAGGGGTGCAGTTAATATCACAGACCTAGATAGGAATGAATTTTCTAACCCTACCAACCTAGACCAGTTGAAAGAGTACTACCCTTAGCATGCACTAGGAAAACGCGCCTCGCGCAACTCCTTGTGCCGCTCATGCGACACGGAATAAAACCGGCCCCAGGACAGTTCAATTTAATGTCGCGATGCTCTTGCATTTTGACATTTGGATAATCCTCATGTCATCAAATAAATCGAATTGTATTTCTTTTGGGAGTAAGTAAAGCACATGCTACCTTTTTCTAAGGTCATTACAAGCTCTTATTTCGAACAATTATTATTTTACATTTTCTTGAAATACGCGCATGGTTTGATTTCCTTTTTTCTAATGATTACGTAGGCAATCCTTCACAGAAATCAACCCGCTATTATTTTGAAATATGAATAGAAGGACATTTGCAGTTGCATTTGAAATTCGACAAGCATAATAAAGAAAGAAAAACTCATTAGTTTCTTAACTAACTTAATCTTTATTGATTATCCAAAAATAGTAATAATATTTCACATACATAAATAAATGGTGAAATAAAAGCTAAGTCTAGGATTCTAAAAATCCCGCCATTTATTACAACAAAGAATAATACTAAATACCAAAATATGACTAAGCCTATTCTTTCGTTTTTCCTTTGCCTTTGTCATTCTTTCTATCTCTATCTCGACCACGAGCCGGGCGCTCTTGCGTTACCTCAGATCTAATCACCAATGGTCTTTCTAGATGTCTAGCATTACCGTGTCTATCTATCACCACTGTTGCAACAGGATTAGTCCTCAATCTCTTTGCTAGATGCGTGACTAGAAATCCGGCTTCTTTCTCCCCTTCAGTCAGATATTTGGACTTCTTTTATCGCTTTCATAGATCTTACAGACCACAGGCTCACGTTTCCTTAGCTTCTCACGCTCTTCTGGAGTACTAGGCTTCCTCCATCGCAGATATGAGTCAGATACCCATAGGGAGCCAACTGGAATGGGTATGAACCACTTATTCCTTTGCACCCATCTCGTGGCCCACTCCTACAAGACTCTTCAGTATGAGCCAAGGCAGTCTGCGGAACAGTATCAAGAGTTGGGATCCACTGTTTAAGGACCACTTGCCTCACCAGTCTCTCCGGAAATATACATACCATGAATTCTAAGCCACGAATGCAAAGGGACCGAGTTGGTTGCAAGGATGATGAGCCAGTATATATCTTGAGATGCCACCATGGCACATGCCACCGAATCAGCGGGCCTCCTTCACCTTTCAGCTTATTTTCCTAGTAGTTGGGAATCCTGGTGAAATCAACCATATAGAGCCTGGTCCTCATGGTAATCGATCGAGCACGATATCCTTGAACATCAACTGGGGGCTCGATAATTCGCAGGCACTCCATCAACCATATCTGGAGCAAGCAAGAATGTCAAAAAAACAAAAAAAAAACAAAAAAGACGAAGAAAAAAAAAGAGGGAAAGAAAGGAAGGGTTCTACCTGCAAGATGACAGGACTCCCCAAATATGTAAGCTCTCGATTAGTCTTTCTGTTATCAAGGCCAAGGTTAATCTCTCCTAAACAAAGGCAAGTTGGGCTCTTGTGCAGCTCAATTTGTTCCACCAAACTCAAGAAAAAAGAATCCCCTATCATCTCCTTGTCAATATGCCCTTGGAAAATATAGCCATGTAGAAAGCAGAACCTAAAAGCCCTGCACCTCGCAACATATGATAAAGAAGGGTCTTCCCTAATATAGTCATGCATACGGATACCTTTTGTGGTAACATATCGGTCTACCTCAGCTTTAGTCAATCCAAGGAGGTCCTGAATTTATTCTTATACCCTTGGGAGTTAAGGGGTATAACTGGAGCATCTTCTGGGTCCCATCCTCCAATGGCAGCTATTTCTTCAGGGAAGGGACAAAAATCGCCTTCAGGAATAGCAAATACATGTAATTCTGGGTCCCAATATTCAAGACAAGCATCTAGGAAGGGTCTTACAACTTTCACCAATTTTAAGCTCAAAATTTTCCCTATATTGTAGTCACCCATGTCATGTGTCTCAACACAGGTGAACTCATTTGCCCATTTTTTGAGACGGTTTTCAAAGGCATCTATTATATTGAAAGATTTCTGAGATTAAAGAATTTTTATGCGAGAGACGGATTATTGAAGGAAGAGTTGTGTGAATAAAACCTTCAATCGATCTCCCTATATATACTATTTGTCTTTCCCTAATTTTAACCGGGGTCTGATCAGCCTAGGAAACAACGCAGCAATAGCTGCACCCTTTTGAAGAGTTGCAGCTCTTGGTGCGCCTCTTCCTCAAGCTCTTTCTCTGGATTTCCAGCTTCTTACTTTCCTAATTCATGTTCATCTATGATTTCCTATTCCTATAGAATATGGATTTGACAAATATACCGAGTTTCCAAGGTTTTGGATTTCCTAATCCTTGCCGGGTTCGGTTTTCTAGACGATAATCGACATATTCGCCAATCACGCACATTTATTCATTTTCTTTTCTTTTCTTTTTTAAGAAAATAATTTCATTTCCATTTTTTCAAAATTAAATATTTCTTTACATTTCTTTTTATTAGGGGGTAACCCTCCCCATTGTCGGTCATATTTTCATACTTTCACATTTTCATACATTTTTTCGCATTTTGTCATCTTCAGGCACTCATTTCGCGCTAGTTTAGGCTACCGATATGTCACATGTAAATTGTTTGGGTAGATTTTTTGCTATATATTGCATGTAATATATGTGAATTCTATGTAAATTTCGGCAGCGTGACGACATAAACCGTCAGCTACCAAACCTATTTTTTAGCTAACCTGCAGGAACAGAGAAATCCAACAGCAATGCCGTCATAACACAGTGAAAAAGCAAATATATACATTAGACTAGGGGCTTTCGCCCTAAAACAAAATCCGAAACTAAATGCTCTCGCCCGAAAAAAAATCCAAATGTACAACAAATCCAAAACAAGTTCAAAATATCCACAATCTACAAACCAAACAAAGACGTGTTGGAGCCAGTGTCCTCCACAGTTAGTGTGATAACGTGTATAAATCTCTTACAGGTTCACAGGGTATACTTAGTATTCTTATCAGTTGATTAACGTTTATCGATAATGGTTGGCTTGCTAGAAGTTTGACGTTATTATCATTTTAATGGCGGTGATCAACTGGTCCCTAAAAGTCACACCTAAAGGATGTGTTTGAGAGATGTGATTATATGAAAACAAATATAATCATATTGATGCCTTATATGACTAAAAGGTTAGTTGATATATATGACTAAAAGGTTAGTCAATGTAATGATGATACGATTATTTAATACGATTAAATAATACTAGCTGAGACGATCAAATTAAATGTTAATTTGTAATTGAATATAACCTGTTATATCTAATTATTTAATACGATTAAATAAAGTAAGCTTAAACGAATTAAATGTTAATTCGTAATTAAATATAAACTGTTTTATTTAATTAGCAAATTATAAATATACGATATTTATAGTTGACGTAAATATTATACGATATTGTCATAATTAATGATATCAGACCGATATTAATAAATCGACTACAAGATGTTGTATAGACTTATTAATATGTGACAAATGACAATAATAATACATACACATATTATACATTAAATAAATAAAAGAAGGAAGACTCCTATCTTGACTCCACTTCCTAAAACAAGTAGAAGAAAAAGAGGAAAGACTCCTCCCTCTACTCTACTACTAGTTGGACGGTCCAAATAGGAGAGGAGGAGAGTTTTATATAAACTCTTCTTCTCTACTTTCTCATCATCACAATCACAATTATTTTCACAAAAATTAGCAGTAATTTTGGTGTTCATTCTAGCACAAGCAAAGGCATTTCTCAGAGCATCTTGGGTGCAACAATTAGGAGAATATCGTCTTGATATTTGTTCTTAGGCCATATTGCTAGGACCGAAGGTTAATTCTAATCTTTATGCATTTCGTTTATGACTCGTATTTCATATATTATAATTTCGTTATAATCCTTAAATTTCATGTATGAAATATATCGATATTTCCCACAAGTGGTATCAGAGCTTTGGCTACGAAATTTTTTTGGCCATATCGTCTTGATATTTGTTCTTGTTTTCATTTGATTTATTGATATTGTTGTTTTAATATGTTAAGATGACAATATGATAAATTTGTAGATGTTTTAATTTAATAAGGATTAAATTAAAATGTAAATCAAAATTGTTTTGTATGTTAATGAACATTTGTTTTTGCTATATATTTTCGGTATACATGATGTTAAATTGTTGTTTTGCATCATGATTCATTAATTTTAATGATGTTCAAATCAATTATGATTAGTCAAATATTAAGATAATCGATTTAAGCATGATTTAGATATTCATTTTAAAATGTTAAATTGAATCATCTAGTTTGTATCAATGTTTAATAATGATTAAATGTTGATAATTGTACCGATCTTGTAATATTAGCAACATCAAATTAAATAAATAAAAAAACCCCCATGGCTGCTGTTTAATAAAAAAAAAAAAATTGTTTCGGATTTTTTGTTATTTTTTATGTTGGCCGAATTTTTTTTGTTTATGTATTATATTGAAAATGTATGATTGTTGTTGTGAAAAAGTTCACAATTATTGGATACCCAATTATTTTAAAATGGTTTAAAATAATGTTGGATTACTTCATATTATACGTTAATATGAATTAAAATTGGATTATGTTTGATTGGAATTATTGTGCGTAATTAAGGAATTGTGACATAATTTTGATCATTATAAAATAGGTGGTTTGGATAAATTACTCTACATAATTAAGGAATTATGTCTTGAATGCCTAATTTATTGTTGATGCATTTTATTTTGTTGAATGATTTGTTGAATGGTTTAATTTACGTATTTTTGCAATTGGTTGTAATTTGTATTACCTAGTGTGGCCTTAGTTGATTATGTTTTCATAATGATGGAAACATGATCTTGATGTAATTTTGAGATCTCGAATCTCCTTTTGTTTTCTTTGAAATTATGTTTTTAAATTAGAATGTAAATAGGTTTATATTTTGTAATTTATTAAATGTAATTTGAGAAGACTAAAGATGGAGATCGGATTGCTCACTCCCGCTACATGGACCAAGATGGAACATCAAGACAAGCTTTTTGGGTCCAATTTGGATGGATTCTAAAGTTGTATTTTTGTTCATTTTGGTAGATAGGCTACACTAGGACTTTGTAATTTTACGTATTTTTCGTTCTTGTTGCTTTTCATCACATGATAGTTAGTGGATCATATTCCGCCTAAACCAAACCACCTACTACTAAAAATGCATGAAAATTGACTCATATAGTTTGGATGTTTGTTATCATGGACATTAAGATGTCACACGATTTTAAGCCATCATCTTAGTTTACTCATTCTTGCATGCTAGATATTCGTTCACTTAAAATGAATTAAAATAAAGTTGATGGGATCTTCCTCTAAAACCTAAAATTGAGACTAGTCTTTATAGGCCAAACTACTATGAATCCCTTTTTCGTCGGTAGGCATATAGGACCTTACTCTCCATATGACCCCTTGTACGTTGGGTAAGTAGTATGTGTTGACTTATTTTACCTCAACATTATAATCCGAAGAGTTTCTCGTGATTATGATGGACTAAAGATAAAATTTTATCGACCAAGAATTCTAAAGGTAGAATTAGCAAAGTGGTTGGCTTATCAATTTACAAATAATTGAGTCTTGTGATCATTTATATAATTCTTGAGGGAGGTCAATTGTATAAATGCTTGAGTCTTCGCATTAAACAAGTTTTGCACTAGACTTAAATCATATCGATGAGTGTGCTTATTATTATATTTTTATTCTTTTTCGCAGTGTAGATTTCGTCTTATATTGATAATACTGCTATAACAAATGGCTGGCCATAATGATGTCCCTATGCCAAGTGCCACACTCGCACGCGAGTCCTAGTTTAAAACTTTCATGGACCACATGAATCAGTCCACGCGACTGAAGAATGACGGGTCCAACTTTGCGGACTAGGAGGCGGCATTAAGGAATGCAGCCATTGCTGACGGCAAGCTCTAGTACTTGACTGAGCCAATACCGCCAAACCCAGGCCCCAATGTAACAACCCGAGAAGTACCCAATTTTTTTTCTAGTAAAAATATTTACTAACACTTTTCAGCAGACTTAAGTTTTTAAAATAGAATTTATTGTTTCGAGTCGTATTTTGAAATTCCGAGTTCGTATTTGGAATTTCTGAGAGATCATGAAAGACCAGTTTTTAGTCATCTTTGACTTTCTTTACTTTAGTCGTCTTTGACTTTTCTTGCTTTTTAAAGTCGTCATTGTCTTTTCTTGACTTTTAAGTCGTCATAAACTTTTCTTGACTTTTAAGTCAATCTTTGACTTTTCTTGACTTTCAGTCAACTTTGACTTTCGTTGACTTTTTCCCGACTCGCCTTATAAGTTTTGAAGACACCAATTTTATTTAAAAAAAATAATATTTTTAATTTATTTTTTATTTAGATTTATTAGAATTTATGATAATTTAATAAATTTATTTTGAATTTATTCGGAATTTAAAGAATAACTTTTACGGTTTAATCCCGAACATCATTTAACTATTCCCGACTCATCGTAAAATCCCGAAACAAACCCGAAACCCGACTTTGGCATGAGTCACACGCCCATGTCACCTTTTTCCACTCACATTAGATATTTTGAATTAATTTGATTAAACTAATAATAATATCTTAGATATTTATTACTTTATCGATCCGTCAACGAAAATTACGCAAATCGTTTACAAAACAGACCCGACAATCACCCAAGCCACACGGCTCCTCTTCCTCTAATAGGGCTAGATATTTTCATTTCTTTTCATTAATATAACATAATATCTAGATATTTAATTTAATTAACTTAATATTTAATTAATTATCTTATTATAATAATAAAAAACCGAGTCAATTCCGTAACAACAATTTAAAAACCCGACTCATTATTTTCCTCTATATTACACGGCACTCACCCCATCATTACTCACCAACAACCTTTTCATTTTACAATAAATCAACTTAAGATCTAATTAATCGTTCTTCATCGTTCTTCATTCGTTCTTCGTCGTTCTTCATTCTTTCTTCGTCGTTCTTGAGCAAAATCATCATAAAACCTTCATTTCTTAATTAAATCCGTCCTAACTTATATTTCTAGAATCTCCTCTTCGCTCTCCATCTTCAAGTACGGTTTAATTTCAAATCCGACAAAATCTTTTTCAACATTTAATTATGGAAAATCAAGTTTAAGTTCTAATAATGTTTTTCTTGTCATTTCTTATAGGGGAAGATTTTGAAGACGAGTTTGGAGACTCGTATATTTTGGGTGAAGATTAGTAGGCGGGTTTCTTAGTTTATACTTCTTATTTGGTGCTAATTGATTTTGCTAGTCTAGGAACATTCCGAGTTCTCGACGAATATATGTTACATAGCTTTTGTTTCTTTTGTTTTTGGTTCATCTTTTGTTTTTGTTCATGTTATTATGATTTATGGATTTTTTTTGTAGTAACATGATAAGAATTATGATTTTGGTATTGTATGGAATTTTTAATATGTTTAGTGTTCTTGATGAATTTGGATGATTGTTCATAATAATGATTTTTGTATGATGATGGTAGAATTGGATGTTTAAAAATGGATGTTGTTAATTAAAAACATGTTAGAATTTAGTTGGAATTGGGGTTGTTTGAACCGTGGGGTAAGGCCGAAAACCAGCCCAAACCGGCCGGTTCAGGCCGGTTCAGGCCGGTCCTGGTCCGATCTGGATTGGTCCGGATTTGGTCCGTTGGTGTTGTGTCGATGTTTGATTGTTTGGTTGTTGTTTTGACTGGTTTTAAATATGTTAAGCATGCGGGAAATATTAAGAAACGGTTTTTAGTAAAGTCGATCAAAAAGCCCAAAACAGCCCAAAAACAGCCGTGGGCCCAGTCCAGGCCCATGTTAGGTCCGGCCCAAAATCAGCCCGTGGGTCCCTCTTTGGACTTGTGACGGTTTTTGAGTTTAGTGTTAATTTATCGTGTTTTGTAATATTTTGCAAGTGGGAAATATTAATAAGTAAAATATTTAATTAAAAAGGTTTTTCATAAAAATTATTATTTCTCACATGTTAGAAATTATAATACGAGATTATAGTAAATTTCATATCTTTTAAGTCAAGCGGGTTTTAGTAAGATTTAATAATTCACATGTAGAAGTGTAATAAAATAACATGAAATGAATATGATGATTTTATGTTCAAATCTAAATGGTAAAGACTCTGTTTCTAGCCGGTTTGAACAAACGGGTTTGGTCAAACTAAGATCTAGTCAGCCCCGGTTGACTGATGACCCGTCGCGGGACTCGGGTCGGGGATTTGTCTTCAGGTAAGGTTTTATTTAATGAAGGAATGAATGAGCCTTAGTAGATATGAGGCGATATGATATTTGAATGTGATTTATATGCAATTAGTCACATGATAGGAAGTTTTTCCCGTGACTGTTAATTGTATGATATATGTCGTGTTGACTAAGTACCCATAGAGAATTATGATTATATGGCGTGTTGACCATTCTAATTCTAGATGAGTACCTTGGACCATGACATTGATAGGCCTTACTATCTTTAACGAGTATATAGTTCATGGCTTGATAGCTTTTGTGTCACTGGCCTGGGATTTTGATACCAAGCCGGGGCATGGCTGCCTAATTGCTTCCACTTTGGGAATGGAGCCCGCTTAAGTACTAGCCAACTCTGCTTAGGGGGTCTCCTAGTAGAGATTCTCATGTACTTTTGGTCATGAGACAGGGAATGGGTTAGCTGTTGTCGCTAGGTCTGCGCAGTCTAGGACTAGGATGTTTATCCTACCCTGTGGTATAGCCTCGAGTTACAGAAGTCGACTATTGACTGTGCTAAGAACTTATGCCTGTTTCTAGACGTATTGGTCTTTCATGTCTGATGATTCTATGAATCGTAGAAGGTGAGATGCAAGCCGGCTACGGTTGATAGAGTTTGGATTACCGGTTGTTAACTGATTCACATGATAGCTTGCATGAGTAGCTTAGCCTTAATATGCTAGGTTATATGTTAGTTATTTGTTTCATAACATGAAAAGCATATCGTATATGTTAAGGTTTTGTATTTTTCATATACATCTCTTTTATGTTATTCATGTTTTATTCAACTCGACATTTCGTGGCTGGGAGAACTCGGAGTTACTCCCCACTGACTGTGGCTTCCGTGTTTATATTTAATGCGGTTGGCAGGTTGGTGATGCATACTTTGGGTACATTGACGAGCTAGCGAGCGAAGTATTTACCTTGGACCTATATTCGGTTCTTAGGATTGTATATTTTTATACACTCTTTTATTTCTGTATTTATACGGGAGATATGTCTCCCGTTTTGGATTTACTTCTTATGGGTTTTTTATTTTTTTTTAAAATATATTTCCTTTTTGTTATGAACCTTTTTTTCTTTATTGACACCTTGTTATGATGAATATATTTAATGGTAGGTTCCGGTTTTAAAATTTACCGATTTTCACTAAAGTGAACCTATTAAAAACATATTCTCATCTTTTATTTATTTAAATTACTTGTTTATCTTTCCGCAAATTCGAGGGTGTCACAGTGATCAACTGATCCCTTTCGGTCACACCTAAAGGATGAAATCCAAATAGTAACTAATTATTTGTATACGATATAGTTAATTAGTACATTACATATATTCGATATGTACGAGAGTTAATTGTTAGAAATTGAGTTAAGAACTCAAATTCGATTAAATTTATTTTTCAATTATGCGATAATTGACTAATAAATTTATATCTTATTTTAATACGATTAAATAAGATTTAACTTAGTAATTAATCGGTAAATTACTAAATTAGTTGAGGTTTTGAGATAGAGGTAATTAGTTAATTATATTTACAAAGAGTTGTAAAATAAATTAACTAAGCATTGTGGGACCCATTATATATTGATATAATGGTAAAATATTACTTAAAATGTTAAGTACATATTATTTATTTAATTGAGTCATATAATGGTTATATGATCAAATTAACACTTAATTATACAAGATAATTAACAATATGATCAATAAGTATTTGTGAGACAAATATCAAAAATCAATATGGATCAAACTAGGCCATAATGGCCGGTTATATTGTAGTTACAAAGGTGATGATTGTTGTTCTTGTTTACACTCTTTAGTTACTAATTGAAAGTGACATAACAAGTAGAATATAATCATCACTTATACTACAACACTCCACCCTAATGCATGTGATTAAAATAAGCAAAATGAGAGCCTTGTGTAGCTCATTTGGACCGGCCATATTGCCTTTATAAGGGCAATATGGTTGTTCATTTCATTTGTTCATTTTATGCTTGTTTTTCATACTTCTCTCAAAAACTCATCTTCTCTCTAAAAACTTTCAAATACTAATATTTACTAAGTATTACTAGTGTAGTAATATATTCTAATATTAGTAGTATAATATCTATCTTATTATCTAGTTAATAATAAGAGTAGATTATTTGGGTTCATCTTGGTGCAACTTAGAGGAGATCTTCTAGTTTGGAGATTACTTGTGTTCATCCATATTATTAGCTCAACAACAACAAGAAGGAGTTCTTGTTGTGCCCTTATATTTTCCATATCAATGTGAGGAAATTTCTTCTCTTATATAAATGTCTTTATATTTGCATGCATGTTACATAGATCATTAAATACGAAATTAACAAGTAACTTAGCAACTAATTAGAGGAGTCTAATTAAGGTCTATGGACTTTCATGTGGTATCAGAGCTAGCTTGTAGCATGCATGTTCATTTTGGACATTTTTATTAAAGTTATAAGATAACTAATAAATCAAAGATTTTGAGTTAAAATACGATTCTGACAAAATTGTTGGGTGCATGTATACCTACTGACCGCAAAATGTTTGTGGTCAAATTTCGTGATTTTAGGGATTGATTTGCTATTTATTTTGATTTTTGGCGTTTAAACAGAGTTAACATGCATTTTATGAGTTAAAAGTTAACTAAAAATAGTTGCATGTTGATTCTGGCCATGAATTTTTAATATGATCTCACATGCATGCATTAAATAATGTATGTAAAATTTCGTGACTTTTACTTATGTATTGCATGTTCATTTATTTTTATACGATAAAAGTTGATAATATGAGATTATAATGTTCCTAAAATTGAAACGTCCATTTCTAGTCTTGAAATTTTTTGATATATTTTAAATTATGATTTTGATACTCTTGGTGAAATTTAATAATTTGTTTCACTGTTTTACTATATCTAATGTTTTTTATTTGATAAAACCATTAAATACCAAGCTATTTGTTCATAAAATTATTTTAAATTTTTTGAGCAAATGTTTATTATTTATATAGTTCCTGGAATTGTTCCAGAATGTACTAAATTTTTGGTTTCAAATTTTATGATGTTTATATTTTATTTTGGTTTTATTTCATAATTGTTATGATTAAACCGTAATATTTAGCAAGTGAAATCAAATCGATCTAATTAATGACCAACAAAATTAGTAGTGAATAATTTTGAGTTCTAAATCAGTTTAGTTAATTAGTGTGAATTTAAATGATATTTAAATGTTGATATTGATTTTTAATGGTTAAAAATCAATAAATCCCGTAAAATCGAGCTACAATGAGCATGAATGTGTTTAGGGCGATTTTGGCATGACTTTTGAAGCAATTTATTTTATTTATGGTTGATTTAATGAATGTCATTTATTTAATAATTTATGCAAATTTTGTACCTAGTATGACCTAGTTATTTTAATCGTTATTACCCGTAATGTAAGGGAATAACGGTTTGGTTGTAATTTTATTGCGATCTCGTATCGCCGGTTTGTATAATTTAATAATTTTATTTTATAGAATAAATGTATAATAGGAATTTGTATATTTGTATATTTGTAATTATTTTTATGAAGACCGGTGACTCCCTCAAGACGGTGCCATTTTGTAAAGTGTTCCAAGTGAAGAGGCAAGGGACCAAGGAGTTGGTTTCCGATTTTGTAACTATCTAGTTAATTTTGATTAGCTAGGTGGCCATACTAGAATTTTATTGTTGCTTGGTTGCTTGCTTTATTTCCGCTCATGCCAAAATCGTCACACATGCATTTTATTTACCATTATATTTACCGTTATTGTCAATTCAACGTTATTCACAATTCACCGACTTAGTTCACTTATAGGGAATTAATAACTAAATTGACAAGATCTCTCACATGTTTAAAAATTGAGATTAGCCTTACCAATTAATAACACCTATGAATCCCGTGTTCATTAGGGCTACCACGCTCGTGGGTCCCTTTTTACCTCGGGTAAGTAGGGTGATACGATCACAAGCTAAAATTGGATTGGACTCAATGAGATAAGCGTTATCTTGGGACTAGGAGATGGATTTAGTTGAAATCCGTCAACCAAGAGTTCTAAGGGTAGAATTAGTCAAGTAATGACTTACCATTTCTAGATAAAAGTAGCATGCGATGACTATTTTTATTTAAAGATGGGTCTTGGAATCATTTATATAATTTAGTGAGAGGTCATTATATGAATGCTAAACTTGTTAAAATGTTTTTCAAGTAAATTAACAATGAATGTTTATATATTTCTTTTTGTTGTAGTTACCATATTCGCATAATGTCAACATCATCAAACGCTGCAACCTTGGGTAAGGACTCATGGTTCAGATTCGTCATGGACAAGTGTGTCCTAAAAGATGACGGAAGTAACTTTGTTGAATGGGAGTCAACGATCAAGAGTGCCGCGTTATCCGATAACGTGCTTCGCTACTTGGTCGAAGAGCCCCCCACCGAACCCGCGCCAAGATCGTCTGCGGTGGTTCGGGCCGAGTATGACCTTTATTTGAAGGTTGCTAATGACGTCAAGAATGTCTTGATTTGGTCAATCTCACCCAAACTCAAACTCCAATTGATATCACTCGATGCATATGCGATATTCACGAGGATCACGTCAATGTTTTCGCAAGCCCCGCAATTTCTTCAATATGTGGCGGCTACGAAATTCTTTGACACCAAGCTTCAAAGGGCCAAAAGGTTGGCCCACACGTGCTCAAAATGGTTGAGCACGCGGACACCTTAGAGCGTCTAGGGTGCAAAATTCCGAAGCAATTGGTGGTGGGTAAGATCCTTCATTCACTCACACCTAAGTTCACCCAATTTAGGGTGAACTATAACATGAATGGCATGGACAAGAGTTTCCATGAACTCCATGCACTCCTCACCCACGCGGAGAGGGACATGGAGGCTAGTGGGAGTGAACCCAAGGATGTTCTTTCCATGAAAATGAAGAACATGAACCTTGGGGTGAGGAAGGACAAGGGAAAGGGTAAGACTTTTTTCAAGAAATCCGGCAAGGGAAAGGGCAAGGTCTTTTATAAGCCCAAGCCCAAAGTCAACAAACACGCGGAGGCGGATTGCTATTATTGTAATGGCAAAGGGCATTGGAAACGCAATTGCCCAAAGTACTTGAAAGACAAGAAGGACGGTTGTGTGACAACGTCAGGTAAAATTCTTTCATCACTCTATAAGATAGATATTAACTTTGCTAGTACATCTTCTTGGGTATTTGATACCGGTTGTGGTTCTCACCTTTGTAATCATGTACAGGGGCTGAAGGACGCGCAAGCACTAGCCAAGGGTGACGTGGACCTGCGCATGGGAAATGGAGCTAAGGTAGCCGCATTTTCCGTGGGCACCTACGTTCTTCTTTTGCCTAATGGTTTAGAGTTGTATTTAAATAATTGTTATTATGTACCAACTCTTACCAAGAACATTATCTCCATTTCCGTGTTAGACATGGAAGGATTTTCATTTTGCATTAAGAACAACTGTTGTACTTTTTCACGTAATGAAATGGTTTATGGCGAGGCCATTTCTATTGGAGGTATTTATGTTTTAGATATTGCAAAAGAGGTCTATCATGTAGAAAACAAGAAGCTCAAAACAGGTGAACCTAATCAATCATACCTTTGGCATTGTCGTTTAGGGCACATAAACGAACGACGCATAAAGATACTTGTTTCATCTAAAGTACTCAAACCATTCATTACGAATTTATGGCGTATGCTAATCTTTCTTCTAGGCAGATGACTCTGGCTCCTTTTACGGAAAAGGGACACCGAGCAAGTGAAGTATAGCATCTTATACATGAAACGGGATGTAATTTGGTTCCTATGACTATCCCGCTAGAGGTGGTATCACTACTTCAATTACTTTTAAAAAACCGACGACTTGAGAGATATGGATATGTCTACTTGTGAGGCTAAATTGATGCTTTAAAAAATTCAAAGAATTTCAAAATGAAGTAGAAAACCATTGAAATAAAAGATTAAAACCCGAACGATCCCGACATCGGGGTGGTTGAATCTTTGAACAATGAATTTGATTCATCACCTAAAAAAGCTTGTAGGTAATATTATCACATGGACTCCTCTGGAACACTCAATTGATGTGTGTCCCAAAGGGAGAAATCGAACTTTATTAAATGAGATGGTTCGATCTATGATGAGTCTAACAGAGCTTCCTTATTATTTTTGGGGTTTTGCTATCTTATCTGCAATATTTTCACTAAATCGAAGCCCGACTAAAGCGGCAAACAAGACTCCATATGAGATATGGACAGGGAAAGTCCCTTATTTGTCGTTTATGAGAATTTGGGGATGCGAGGCTTTTGTTAAGAATAAGTCTGACGATAAACTCGCACCCAAATCTGAATAATGTCTTTTTGTAGGATATCCAAAGGAATCACGTGCTTATTACTTCTACTATAAACACGAGGACAAAGTGTTTGTGTCTCGTGATGCAGTCTGTTTAGAAAATGATTTTATTTCTAAAAGACAGAGTGGGAGAAAATTTGAACTTGATGAAGTCGAAGAACCACAAACCGAAAAGGACGACGAGGAAAACGTTCCCTCTTCGTCTGGTACGGTCATTATTCCTTTGGAACCTAGGAGGTCAAACAGAACTAGTCATCAACCTGATAGATACCTTGGTATTATAGAGGAAGGTGATGACTATAATTTGCTACTTTTTAAAAGTAACGAACCTACTACCTACAAAGCAGCCATTTGTAGTCCCGACTCAAAGCTGTGGCTAGGAGCCATGCAATCCGAAATGGATTCTATGTACGACAATCAAGTATGGGACTTGGTTGATTTACCTAAGGAGGTAAGACCTATTCAGTGTAAGTGGATCTATAAGATCAAAAGTGGCATAGATAAACATAATGATGTTTACAAAGCTAGATTGGTGGCAAAAGGTTTCACCCAAGTTCATGGTCTTCACTATGACGAAACCTTCACCCCAGTCGCCATGCTTTGATCCATAAGGATTATCTTAGCGGTTGCCGCATTTCATAATTATGAGATTTGGCAAATGGATGTCAAAACCGCCTTCTTGAATGGGACTCTAGAAGAGGAAGTGTACATGACACAACCTGAAGGTTTTGTGGATCCATCAAACCCTAAGAAGGTATGCAAGCTAAAGAGATCCATCTATGGTCTTAAACAAGCATCCAGGAGTTGGAATCATCATTTCGATCATGTAATTAAACAAAATGGTTTCACTTGAAGCGTCGAGGAACCGTGTTTATACATGAAGTTTAGTGGGAGTAAAGTAACTTTTCTAGTCTTGTATGTAGATGACATACTACTCATTGGGAATGATATTTCAATGCTCAGTTCTGTAAAGGAGTGGCTAGGAATACATTTCCAAATGAAAGACTTAGGAGAGGCCCAGCGCATCTTAGGTATCCGGATCTATATGGATAGATCTAAAAGGATACTAGCATTAAGTCAAGAGACTTATATTGATAAGATTCTTGATCGGTTCAATATGAAAGACTTTAAGAGAGGCTTTCTTCCTATAGGAAGTGGGATCACTTTGAGCAAGTCAGAGTGCCCTACGAAACCCGAGGAGATTGAACGCATGAAATTGATCCCTTACGCATCAGCTGTTGGATCAATCACGTATGCTATGATGTGCACTCGTCCCGATGTTGCATATGCTTTGAGCATGACAAGTCGTTACCAAGAAAATCCAGGTGAGAGTCACTGGATAGCCGTAAAGAACATACTTAAGTACTTGAGAAGGACCAAGGATTCGTTCTTAGTGTTTGGAGGCGAGACTGAGTTACGTGTAAAGGGTTACACAGATGCCAGTTTCCAAAAAGATAGGGATGATATGAAATCCCAATCCGGCTACTTTTATATGAATGAATGGAGGAGCTGTTTGCTGGAAGAGTTTCAAGCAAAGCGTTACAGCGGATTCTACAACAGAAGCAGAGTACCTTGCAGCGTCTGAAGCTGCAAAGGAAGCTGTGTGGATTCGGCAATTTTTGGAAGGACTAACAGTATTCCCTACTGCCAAAGATCCTATCACAATTTATTGTGATAACAGTGGGGCTATTTTTCAGGCAAAAGAGCCCAAGTCTAGTAACAAGTCTAGACATGTACTTAGGAAATATCATGTAATTAGAGATTACGTGGACAGAAAGGAAATTGACATTTGTAAGGTTGGGACAGATGACAACATTGCCGATCCTTTAACCAAGCCTTTGTCAAAGGCAAATCATGATGGTCATGTCGTCACAATGGGATTGAGACGTGTACCAGAATTCCTTTAGATTATAAAATATGTAATAATTGAATGTTGTATTAATTATTTCATATATGATAATTGCATTCATTGTTCGAGTTTTATTTTAAACTCTTTTATTTAGTTTGACTAAATTTAATACTTTGTTTATCCGAATAGATTGTTGGACCCTATTCAAGTGAATAGGACGAACTTATTATTTTGTCCCTAGTCACTCAAATGAGGTGACGTCTCGAAATGACTAGATTGTAAGTCGATCGATGGTTGGTTCAGCACCATTGGGTCATGGAGATGACTGGTCGTTTACATAGACAGACTGTATGACACTCTGTCGGACAGTGACATTGTAGAGACCCTTAAATCAATTATTTGATGCCTGGTCGTGGCAGGGTCTTCTATCTTATTCCTATAAGTCGATTCTTTTGACTGGAGACCGTCTATCTGAGTCGGTGCAGTTTCCGATTGGTTTTGGTTGATGTTCTAGGTCGTGCCGTAAAAGGAGGCCGATGGACTTCTTCTGGATCATGGTTATCTGCATCATACAGAGTAGATGGATCAACAGGAATTGTCCACCCACGTTGGGTAAAAACATCTTTAGGCCACTCGAGGAGAAGTTACTGTAAATGCGTGGCCACGCTCGGAAAGAGATCTATGGTAGATTTTCCGGTCAGACAGTTACTCTCCCTATCGAGAAAACCACTCTAGATATTGTCAATCGCAATTGCGACCTGAAAGACACCTTGCGTTGAGTGGGAGATGTGATAAAGAGACAAGAGAATCGGTGACGCATACTTGTGTCAGACAGTGGTAGATTGTTGAGTAAGTTGTCCTCCCACAATAGTGCGCCACATAATAAATCTTATTAAGGAATATATTGGGATATTTATAATTGACTATATATATGATTATTCAGTTGATTAACGTAAATCAATAACGGTTGGCTGACTAGAGTTTGACGTTATTGTCGTATGACGGCGGTGATCAACTGATCCCTTTCGGTCACACCTAAAGGATGAAATCCAAATAATAACTAATTATTTGTATATGATACAGTTAATTAGTACATTACATATATTCGATATGTACGAGATTTAATTGTTAGAAATTGAGTTAAGAACTCAAATTCGATTAAGTTTATTTTTCAAATTATGCGATAATTGACTAATAAATTTATATCTTATTTTAATACGATTAAATAAGATTTAACTTAGTAATTAATCGTTAAATTACTAAATTAGTTGAGGTTTTGAGATAGAGGTAATTAGTTAATTATATTTACAAGGAGTTATAAAATAAATTAACTAAGCATTGTGGGACCCATTATATATTGATATAATGGTAAAATATTACTTAAAATGTTAAGTACATATTATTTATTTAATTGTGTCATATAATTGTTATATGATCAAATTAACACTTAATTATACAAGATAATTAAGCATATGATTAATAAGTATTTGTGGGACAAATATCAAAAATCAAAATGGATCAAAATAGCCTTCACATGGCCGGTTATGACATAGTGGATGGTGATGATGGTTGCTCTTATTCGTACTCACAAGCAACATGTGCTTATGACATGAATAGTAAACCTAAAATCATTTTATTCACTACAACACATTACCACTTTGCATGGCAATAAAATAAGAAGAAAAATCACTCTTTTGTGATGGTGATAGCCGGCCCTCTTGGCTATAAATAGAGCAATTGTTGTTCAATTTATTGACTAGTTCATTCTTGCTTATTTTATACATCTCTCAAAAACTCTTCTTCTCTAAAACTCTCAAATACTAATATTTCCTAAGTATTACTAGTGTAGTAATATATCATAATATTAGTAGTATAATATCTATCTTATTATCTAGTTAATAATAAGGGTAGATTATTTGGTGTCATCTTGGTGCATCTTAAAGGAGTCTTCTAGTGTGGAGATTACTTGGTTCATCCATATTTAATAGCTCAAGACACAAGAAGGATTTCTTTTTGGGCCCATATATTATTCCAATATCACTGTGAGGAATTTCGTCTTTTAT
>JAIUZE010010308.1:0-23426 GCA_022085475.1 Heliosperma pusillum
ACTTAATATTTTTCAATGAAACTTTGCATGCTGGTTACTAATGAACTAAGTGAACTCATGTAATTATTTCATAATTTTTAAAATAAAATATAATTTACTGAATTTCGTACATTAGTAATACTTTAATAAATCCATTAAAATAGAAGAAAAATCGTATCGATGCAAGGTCAGAGCCTAAAAATCCTATAAATCAGTAAGTACAACATATTAAAATTTCAACTCCATGCAATGTATGAAACAGAACGGGCATAATAAACAAGTTTCGGTTTTTTTCATAAAAATTAACATACACATATCATTTTCCATTTTGACCTTGTTTTAGTGGATCTAACATGTGAGTATCTACTAAGTATTTTATGCCTTTAGGTATATTTTTCATGTGAGGTGATAACAAAAGACATGTACACTTCTCATGATAACTTATTCTAGGCTATTATTCATGATGATCATTGCATGTAGCAAATAAATCTTATATTATCCTAATTACATATTTGTTAGAATAACCTATTCTACCAAGATTTGTTTATTTGCCTCCTAACTAAATTACTAGTCTTCTACAATTACGAGGCAAAGGAATTAGGTTAGGTTACCTTAGAGATTTTCCGGGTCTTGGATATAGTCAAATATGCTCAAATCAACTAGCTCCTCCTCCTCTTCTATTTTTAGTTAGGGACAATAATAAAAACAATAAACAAGTTAGTAATAGCTTACATAATTAGTTAAGTTCTTTATAATTAAAGAAGAGTTTAGAAGGAAGAGATTAAAATTATACATGTTGAACTCAAGAGTTGAAACTAGAGAAAGGTGAGCATAAGTAATGTTGGTGGGAGTGTGGAACAAGTGAGGATGAATGCCAAAGGTGGAGTAGTAAAGTGGTGAGTAAATATGGAGACTACCCTCTTTCATTTATGCTCAAAGTTTGCGTATGACTTGAGTATTCAAAGCTGAATTTTATTACAAAGGTCCACTTTGATGGACAAGTGAAAGATGATGAAAAGCATTAACAATGACAATGTGTAAGAAAGATGTAAGAGACATGTGACTCTTGTCTTGGGGTAAAAGAGAGTAAAGAATCAGCCACTTTTACTCAATAATAGAAGATGGGTGAATACATTTTTATTGGTTTATAGGAACAAGCATAAGAGTAGTTTGAGTGTACATAATAGACCTTATTAAGGCAAGAGTAACAACCGAGAAGGTCTGAAATTTTGGAATGATTAATGGCAACTGAAAATATTACCATTGCGTCGGGCTCGGAAAAATAATAAATTTAGGCTTTTGTTTCGCCTTAATCGGAGTCCGAATGAAGATTTACGGACTAAAATACGAAGCCAGATTAAAGTTACGCGGGAATGAAAAATCGTAACTTACAATGATTGTTTCGAAAGGTACAAAGGGTATTAGATGAAATTTAAAGTTTCTCTTCAAAAATTATAATATTTAAGAGACTAATTATTCCGTACTCGGGCAAAGTTAAATAAATAAACTATTATAATTTACGGGGTGTTACAGTGTAACCCTTACACGCAACTCATTTTAAACTCCAAACACATGGAACATATCTTTTAGTCCTTCGCAAGTACTAAGGATGTTCTTTATGGCTATCAAGTGACTCTCACTTGGATTTGATTGCAAATGATTCGTCATACTCAAAGCATGCAAAATGTCGGATTGAGTATACATCACAGCGTATATAATTGATCCCGCAGCGGAAGCAAAAGGACTCAATTATGATGTGTTCAACTTCCTTGAACTAGTCAAAGATCTTATCAATATAAGAATTTTTGACTCAATGCTAATATCCTTTTAGATTTATCTCCATAAATCCAGATATCTAAAAGATGTATTCTACTTCTCCAAAATCTTCCATCATCTAAAATGATCAATATGTCTCCACATATAAGACTGATGAAAACCATATTACTCCCACTAAACTTCATGTATAAACATAATTCCTCGAGATATCGAGAAATATTTTATGACATGATTGACACACTAATTCCAACTCTTTAGTGCTTTACTTAAGACATCCTCTTAAGCTTGCAAATTAACTTAGGATAGTTAGGATCTACGAACCCACAGGTGAATATAAAATATACTACCATCCTCTAGAATCGTTATTCAAGACGTGTTTTCGTGAGATCCCGTTGGCATCATACATTATGATATGCTGTAATCGCTAAGTATTTCGAATGGAATCACAGAATTAAGGTTGGATGCAAAACTCTTTGCCCTACCAAGTTATCCTTTGTAAAACATTTTAATGTGCATCCATGCAACTCGATCCTTAAAAATCAATTTACCTTGAAGAGAGTCGTACTTCTTCAAGTAAAAATTTTAACCAAGGTCACTTACCTGAACCATCATTCATGGAGCCCTTACGAATCGTATACGCTAAGCCATATCAAGAAGTTGAACTACAAACAGTCGTTTATAAGTCACAAATTAGAATTCATCGCTATTAAGGAGTGATAAAATTCCACCTGACCTCCTAGGTTTCGAAGAAACAACTACTGAACAAGCAATGAGGAAAACTTTTTCCGGACCATATGCTCAGTTTGTGGCTCTTGAAACATTTCTCCCACTCTGTCTTATCAAGAAATAATCGTATTTTTATTGAAAGACAGCATCACGAGTCACAAACGCTTTGTTCTCGTGGTCAATGTGGGATTATTGAGCACTTGTTTCATTCAAATAACTTATAAATTAGGTACGCTACCTACCCATATCGTATATGGAATGAAATCAGACTGTTTTAACTGTGTTTTAATATGGTGGGAAAAGAAATAGCAGACAAAAATATTAAGATCCCAAGGTTAGTCAAATGGCTCATTTTGACTTGACAAAGACAAAACCATATCGTATAATGTTCTGTTTCTCTATTCAACAACACCTTATCTAAAATAATGTTTGTAAGAAGTTCCTTGTGAAACCATTTCACCAATACTTTTGGTGAAAATCAAAGTCAATACTTAATATTTATAGTTAACGATTTAGTCGTAAGTCCTTATCTAATGCTCTATGGTTTAACTACTATCTCATGAAGCTCCTTTGACCTTTTCAAAGATTTCTCTTAGCACCTCATTAAGTAGAATCAAACATAATATCTACCTAAATCGTCGGTAAATCAAGTGAAGTAATCATTACCATCTCTGGTTGTGTTTGTTTATTGGACCACACGTATTCTTATGTAATGGGGCCAATAATTTGCTAGTTCGATTTCCTTTTCAACAAAAGGGCACGAATCATCTTGCCTTGAATACAAGATTCGCACACACCATAAGATTCAAAATCAGATGGGTTAGGGATAGTGGTTAATACTAGCCTCTTAATGTGCTACACAATCCAGAGTTAAGATTAGACATAGGTCACCAATTTTGAGCCTTTTTTCAATCTATATGACAAGTAATTACTAGTTTAGGTCAAGAATATAATTACCTTTGATTGGTATGGGATAACCATTGACCAAGTATAGGCATAAAAGATACAACGTTTGTTCTATTCACAAAAGTGAAACACTTGTGTCGTACACAAAAGTGGATACTATATTCTTTATTTAGAGGTCATGTACATAATAACGTTTATTAATGTATACCTCTAAATTCAAGACTATATTGATCACATTATAACTTTTATATGTCTCTATGAAAATAGAACTACAATAGTTATATTTCCCTTGTAGGTCGACATTTAATCATGGTTAGTCGTCGCACGAATCATTTTTATATGCATTGAATACATTGATGAAAACCATAATGGGTATCTGATACCCAAAACTTGCATTTTAGCAAAATAAATGTCAATCATATAGATATTATGGGTGAAAAAATACACCCAATTTCTAACTTTTTAGAAAACTTGGGGCAGATTCTTTTCTTGTGTCCTACACTTTAAAATAGAATCGTCAAAAGTTGGGTTCGACACCTTGCTTGGGTTTTGACTTTACTATTCAAAATAGTCTTGCCTTTTTCCCTTGCCTTGTGTCAAAGTCGAGCCAACCTACTCTTGAACCTCGTCTTAACAATTAAGAATATAAACATCATTCTTAGTGCTCCCACTCACTTTCATGAATCTTTACTTAGACAAGTATATTGGAATTATTGTGAAGACTATTCTTCATTTCATTCATGGTTTTACCTTCAAAAGGATAAACTTTTCATGAAGTGACTACGGTATTTGGTTGTTCACGATTTCAAATAAATCGATTAACCTAGTCATCCCAACTGATTTGGTCTCTTTTGAGGTAAGCCTCGATAAGGAGCATTATGACGACATACCAAAATACAAATATTTTCTTTGGAGCAAAAATTTGATGTACCAGTGTTATAAGAAGGCGTCACAAAATATTCAAAAACGCTTTTGACTAAGTGTGACTTATTCATTTACTCTTCATAAGAGACATTTGCAACGGTGAATATGAGGATCAAAAGATAAAATTCATTTTGTCTTTAGCTACGGTGGTTTAAACGAAGATCGCAATCAATATACTACCGTATAAAATAATGAAAATCTTTTCCACGATTTAACGGATTTATAAGTTCATAGAAGAAAAATAATTGTCATTGCGCGAATAAAAATAAATATCAACGAAAATAAACATTCATTGCTTATATATATAATTCACTTGTAAAACAATTTTAACAAGTCACTCATATAATGACCCCTCACGAAATTATATAAGTGATTCCAAGACCCATATTTAGACAAAAATAGTCATCGCATGCTACCTTTATCTAAAAAATGGTAAGTCAATACTTCACTAATTCTACACTTAGAACTCTTGGTTGACGGATTTCAACTAAATCCATCTCCTAGTCCCAAGATAACGCTTATCTCGTTGAGTCCAATCCAATTTTATCTTGTGATCGTATCACCCTACTTACCCGAGGTAAAAAGGGACCCACGAGCGTGGTAGCCCTAATGAACACGGGTTCATAGGTGTTACTAATTGGTAAGGCTAAATCTCAATTTTTTTTTTAAGTTATGTGAGAGGTCTTGTCAATTTTGTTATTAATTCCCTATAAGCGAACTAAGTCGGTGAATTGTGAATAACGTTGAATTGACAATAACGGTAAATAACATGCATGTGTGACGATTTTGGCATGAGCGAAAATAAAGCAAGCAATCAAGCAACAATAAAATCCTAGTATGGCCACCTAGCTAATAAAAATTAACTAGATAGTTACAAATTCGGAAACCAACTCCTTGGTCCCTTGCCTCTTCACTTGGAACACCTTCCAAAATGGCACCGTCTTAAGGGAGTCACCGGTCTTCATAAAAATAATTACAAATATACAAATATACAAATTCCTATTATACATTTATTCTATCAAATAAAATTATTAAATTATACAAACCGGCGATACGAGATCGCAATAAAATTACAACCAAATCGTTATTCCCTTACATTACGGGTAATAACGATTAAAAATAACTAGTCATAACTAGGTACAAATTTGCAATACATTTATTAAATAAATGACATTCATTCATTCAAACATAAATAAAATAAATTGCTGCAAATTTCATGCCAAAATCGTCCTAAGTTCAATTCATGCTCATTGTAGCTCGATTTCTTCCGGGATTCATTGATTTTTAACCATTAAAAATCAATATCAACATTTAAATCGCATTTAAATTCAAACTAATTAACTAACCTGTTTTAGAACTCAAAATTAGTCACTACTAATTTTGTTGGTCATTAATTAAATCGATTTGATTTTATTTGCTAAATATTATGGTTTAATCATAACCGTTATGAAATAAAACCAAAATAAAATATAAACATCATAAAATTTGAAACCAAAAATTTTTTACATTCTGGAACAATTCCAGGAACTATAAAAATAAAAAATATTTTCTCAAAAAATTTAAATTAATTTTATGAACAAATAGCTTTGTATTTAATGGTTTTATCAAATAAAAACATTAGATATAGTAAAACAGTGAAAAAAAATTATGAAATTTCACCGAGAGTATCAACATCATAATGTAAAATGTACAAAAAATTTTCAAGACCAGAAATGGACGTTTCAATTTTATGAACATTATAATCTCATATTATCGACTTTTATCGTATAAAAATCAATGAACATGCAATACATAAGTAAAAGTCACGAAATTTTACATACAATATGTAAGAAATGCATGTGAGATCATATTAAAATTTCATGGCCAAAATCAACATGAAACTATTTTTAGTTAACTTTTAACTCATAAAATGCATGTTAACTCGGTTTAAACGCCAAAAATCAAAATAAATAGCAAATTAATCCCTAAAATCACGAAATTTAACCACAAACATTTTTAGGTCAGTAGGTATACATGCACCAAAAAAATTCGTCAGAATCATATTTTAACTCAAAATCTTTGATTTATTAGTTATCTTATAACTTTAATAAAAATGTCCAAAATGAACATGCATGCTACAAGCTAGCTCTAATACCACATGAAAGTCCATAGACCTTAATTAGACTCCTCTAATTAGTTTCTAAATTACTTGTTAATTTAGTATTTAATGATCTATGTAACATGCATGCAAATATAAAGACATTTAGATAAGAGAAGAAATTTCCTCACATTGATATGGAAAATATAAGGGCACAACAAGAACTCCTTCTTGTTGTTCTTGAGCTACAAATATAGATGAACACAAACAATCTCCAATGTAGAAGATCTCCTCTAAGTTGCACCAAGATAAACCCAAATAATCTACCCTTATTATTAACTAGATAATAAGATAGATATTACACTACTAATATTATGACTATATTACTACACTAGTAATACTTAGTAAATATTAGTATTTGAGAGTTTTTAGTGAGAGGAAGAATTTTAGAGAGAAGTAAACAAATTGCACAAAATGAAGTAAGTATAAAATGAACAACAATTGTTCATTATAAAGGCCATTTGGCCGGACCATGTTGTCCATAATTGGACTCTTATTTTGTTCAATTTGATCACATGCATTAGAGTGGAGTGTTGTAGTATAAGTGATGATTGTTTTCAACTTGTTATGTCACTTTCAATTAGTAACTAAAGAGTATAAACAAGAACAACAATCATCACCATTCTAACTACAATCCAACCGGCCACACTGGCCTAGTTTGGTCCATTTTGATTTTTGATATTTGTCTCACAAATACTTATTGATCATATGGTTAATTATCTTGTATAATTAAGTGTTAATTTGATCATATAACAATTATATGACTTAATTAAATATATAATATGTACTTAACATTTTAAGTAATATTTTACCATTATATCAATATATAATGGGTTCCACAATGCTTGGTTAATTTATTTTACAACTCCTTGTAAATATAATTAACTAATTACCTCTATCTCAAAACCTCAACTAATTTAGTAATTTAACGATTAATTACTAAGTTAAATCTCATTTAATCGTATTAAAATAAGATATAAATTTATTAGTCAATTATCGCATAATTGAAAAATAAGCTTAATCGAATTTGAGTTCTTAACTCAATTTCTAACATTAACTCTCGTACATATCGAATATATGTAATGTATTAATTAACTGTATCGTATACAAATAATTAGTTACTATTTGGATTTCATCCTTTAGGTGTGACCGAAAGGTATCAGTTGATCACCGCCGTCAAACGACAATAACGTCAAACTCTAGTCAGCCAACCGTTATTGATTTACGTTAATCAACTGACTAATCATATATATAGTCAATAAATATCCCAATTATATTCCATAATAAGATTTATTATGTGGCGCACTATTGTGGAGGACACCTACTCCAACAGTAGTGACTTAGTCGTCGTATTAAAACAAGTTAAATAAAATAGGTTAGAAGTTATATTATAAGAAAATGTCGTGTAAGGTCAATAAAAGGAACAATTCGATCCATTTAGTAAATTGCCCTCTTCTGAATACAAGGACATAAAAAAAAGATGAGAATACGACCGTCAAATTGGCGGTTTATTGTCCCTAAGTCAAGTCAACATCGGTATTCGGAATGGTTCTTTAACACATACTCGCCTATACTACGCTTCTTTTAGTTAGTATGCATAAAATAAAGATAAGGATGTTGGGTGCGTTTTAAAATAAAAGTTAGTACTGGTAATGAAACGTGAATGGTGCGACGCCATGAAACGTGGAATAGACTCCCTCGAAAAGAAAAAACCCTGGAATCTAGAACATCTCTCTCTGAACAAGAAAGCAATTGGGTCAAAAGGGGTTTATAAGATAAAATACAGCGCCGATGGGACGATTGAACGTTACGAGGCTCGATTAGTTGTCATAAGTAATCGTCAAATTGAGGGTATCGATTACACTGAAAGCTTTGCTCCTACTATTAAGCTTGTCATGGTCCGAAATCTCCTTGTTATTATCGCAGCTAAACAATGGGAACTCCACCAAATAGACGTTCACAATAATGCCTTTCTACACGGCGACCTCCACGAAGAGGTCTACATGAAACTGCGACCTGGTTTTCTTCCCCAAAGCGATGGCAAGGTCTGTCGGCCGCGAAAGTCTCTCTATGGAATTAGTCAAGCCTGACGATATTAGTACGCTAAACTTGCCTCCGCCTTACTTAATCACGGTTTCCGACAATGCTCTTATGACTTGGTTATTTGTGGCAACAATTCGTATTTGATCAACTGGCTCACAGATTATCTTAGCAAATGCTTCTATATGAAAGATTTTGGTCCACTTAAATACTTCTTGGGTCTTGAAATTGCTTGCAATAGGACCTGGATCTCCGTCTCCCAACAGAAGTATGCCCTCGACATCTTATCTGAGTCCGGCCTTCTCGCTTCAAAATCGACTTTCGTGCCTATAGAATTAAAGCATTGGCTGGCTCATTCTTAGGCCTCTATGCTCAATGACCCTCAGCCCTATCGTGAGTCGCCTCGTCTACCTTACAACTACCCACAAATAATCCCTTAGCAAAATTGATTACAAATGGATTATCTATTTAAGTACTACTCCCTCTATTCCGATTATATCTTTATCTTTACTTTTGGCACAAAGATTAAGGAGAAAGTAGTAGGGGATTATTTGTGGGTAGTTGCATTGGATGACAAGTGAATGACAATAGTCACATTGGAAGATCAAAATACTCATAGAAAACCTTCCTAGTATAGAAAGATAACCAAATGATTGAGACACTCTAAAATGAAAATGGTAAACTAATAATTAGGACGGAGGGATCGCTTCTTAGATTAGAAGTTTGAAGTTAAGGTAATAATGGAGTAAGGATCCTCTCCATTTCTTAAAAAGAATAGAGGTCCATTACTTTTCGATGGTCCGGATTAAGTTTGAGCCCGATCGTATGGTTGTAAATTTACTTGAGAATGAAAAAGTAAATGAGTGTGATTGGAATATACAATAGAATAATTGTTGTGAGGGAAAATGGACAAAAAAGAAATGGAGAGGATCCTTCACCGTAATAATATTGCATATGTCTATTAAAGTGGTTGTGTCTAAAAATAAGTTGTAAAAATAAAGGCAAAGTTCTGATTAAATTTGTAACAAATCAAATAGGCCAAACCCCTTTTAATACATCAACACTGGTTGAACAAATTTATCATTTGAAATATTCAAACCCGTGTTTATGATATTTCATTATTCACTTGAGCTTTAAATCCTTAGATTGATTCTCAGAAATATTAGGTGACCCCAAGTGAGGATTATCTGTCTCATTAATCTTTCATTCTGTATGCCACTGTATACTCTTTTTAATACATCAACACATTAATACATTTATTACATATTATTTATTTGCAATAAGTGATGTGTCAAAATATAAATGGAGTGATACTGAAAAGTGGAACAAATCAGAGGATCCTTATTGAACTCCTATTGCATAACTTTCAGTCTAAATTTTATTGTGATCACATCTTTACCATGTCCAGGCCATTCTGAGGTCTCGTGCGGAATGCTTGTAGATGTCATTTAGTCGAGAAAACTCCTTTTTTATATAATTACTCTCAGCTTTAAATCCAATCACTCACCCTAATCTATGTTATTGGCTATCAAAGAATATATTATTTATGCTAGTTGAAATCCTTGCTCGGAGTATAAATCTAGCTTAGTTTTCACTTTAAAATATTCATAGTGCTATGTATATCGTTATTTACCTCAAGGATCATTATCGATACCTTTGAATGAGAAATGAGAGGTCGAAAGACTGAAATAGGTTAATTAAAAGATGTGTTAGGGTGAGAAATGAGAATGAGTTATAATCAAAGTTAAAGTCAAATTTTACATTCAATTATTGACATTTAATGCCAAATACATATACAAAAATAAAATATGTGACTATAAAATTTAAATTTTATTAAATTTAACTAACGTGTCCCGTGTCCTAAATTTCACGGGATGTCGTATCACGTGTATGTGTCGTGTCCGTGTCCGTATCCGTTTTGCTGCTACCTAGGTTTTGTGTAGTCCAAATTTATTCGTATCTATGAGGTAGTGTGTTTTGTATAAATGGTCCAAATTTATTTCCTTAATTCTCCTACAATAAGAAAATGAGGAGAAATGAGTATATAGGAGGGTGTATTAATTAACATATTTTGAATATCATAATATAAAAAAATAGCCCATGCATTTTTGTACATGCCTAGCTAATCTAATGGTATATAATTACATTTATTTTATTGAAGGTCATTTTACACAAAATTGTTTACAAAATAAATCCATTTAGACACATATCATGACTTATTTATGTGAAAATGTAGTTATTAAATAAATTCGTTTTACAAACTTCTTGTGTATGACTGAGATATACAAGAATTTTATATACTCCCGTCATTTATTACTTGTATTTCTTTTATCCAATTTATGTTATCTTTATTCCATTTTATTGTTTAAAAGTGTGACGACCAATATGGCAATACATTTATATGATTAATCGATAGTAAAAACTTTTCTATATCACATTTCATAATTCATAAATTTTATAATTCTAAGTTTTGTGGTGTAAAAATTATTTATTGCTAAATGTCCCATTGCCTTTCTATGATAGGAGTTGAAGACCACTGCCGATTAATATTGACAAAAAAGCAACTTTTATGTTTAAAATAGTGATTTCTTTCATAACAGCTTTGAAAAGAAAATTTTATAGAAAACATTACTTTAGTAAGTAATTTCCTTTTTTTATACTCCCTTCGATCCAGACCAATGATAACACTTACTATAAACGAACGATTCACACCAATGGTAACATATCTTATTTGGTCCACAACATTACTTTGTTATCCTATGCCCATTTGATATATATTTTCACAAAATGTCATTACATGGTCCACCTATCAACGCTATAGTTAAACCCACAAGTACATAACCCACCTACTTTTTCCCTTTTTACCCCTCATTTTTCCACATTTTCTTTAATACTTCATTTTCCATCATGTTAACATTGATGTGGATCGGAGGGAGTAATATATAACTAAAAGATAACTTTAATACTATCAAATACTCATTCCGCCCCGGTTATTTGTTTATCATTTTCATTTTATAGTGTCAATCATTTGTTTGTCTATTTATATTAGGAAGTTACTCTATGAGGAATTTGATCACTCAATAGGACTATTATCCACTTGTCATCCATCAAGTATCACCGCAAGTGATCCCTTACGATTTTCTTAGAAATTGTATCAAAAGTAAAGGTAAACAAATGATCGTACGTAGAGATCGAGTACTTTACAATAAATCAGTAGGAAACCCACGAGGCCAGGGTTGTTCTCTAACCTCCATTCATGCATGTTTGAGCTCTTAAATTTTTCTTATATTATAAGCATCAACAATATAAAAAAAAAAAGATGAGGTTTATTATGAATAAGAGTGTGAATTAAAAGAAAACAAACATAAATGATGAAAAAGACTTGTGCATATGATCACGACTGTAGCTTAAATAGGGACAATTTAAAAGGATGAGTGCTACAAATCAGAGAATAGGCAGTTAATAGCAGCGTACATAAATTGACAAAAATGCAGAGATAGAGTGATAAAGAATGTCAAATTATTTATTCATCATTACACTATCATTTATATCATCGGTCCAACCCTACTTTACACGTGTCGAAATCTTATTAAATTACAATATTCTAAGTAGGGTTATAAACCATTAGATCGTCAATGCAGTTTTTACTGTTTTTATTTACTGCTAGTAGAGTAGGGAGCAGTACTAGAAAGATGGATTTGAAGAAGTTACTACAAAAATATATTGACCAGCATTGTTTTCACACAAAGAGTCATAAATGAGTGTTACAGTAAATTTACGTAGCTCGAGGACGTTGCATGAAAAAGTTGTACCATTATAAGGCCTACGGACCCCAGAAATCCTATATGAATAAAGTGATTAATAGTACCACTTTGAATTTAATATTATCAATAAAGCTGTTAGCCACCATCACTTTGATACCTCACTTACTAACTTACTATTCTTTTAAATTTTACGAGTACCATATAATACTGGCTCTGTCTCGGTCAACAGTTATCATTTTTTATTTTTGGGTATATTAATCAATAGTTATCATTTCTTTTTATAGCATATATTATCGCATGTGCAACTGGTAGGGTTGAGAAGCAGTATTATTAGTAAAGTATTTCATCTCACATCTCCTTAATATTTGTGTCAAAACCAAATGATAACTAATGAGTGAGAGTGAGGGATAGTCGTGCCCAAATTACTTCTTTTCTCTCAATCATTTGTTTATCTTTAATTAAAATATTCTTCACAAAGAATAAAAAAGACAAACAAATGATCGGACGGAGGGAGTATTAGTTAAACGGATATTACTAAATCATGTAAACGAGTCTGGCCCGCACCCAAATGTAGGATAGAGAGTCCGCTATATAAGTTCAAGGAGGACGATCCACTCTAAAATCAGACAATGGCTTGAATAACTCTTTAGTTTATATGATAGACAACTCCCTCCTTTTGTATTCCAATGTGGAATACTCACATGCATGTCTTTTTATCTCATGGGTGATGAACTGGATCTTGACAGATATATCTATTTTATATACCGAGCAAGAAACAGGTTAAATAAATATAACTAGTATTTAATAAAATAAGGAGTTGTTTGGTTGAAAATGGGAAGATGGAATTCTCGGGAAGATTAGATTCACCTGAAGTTGCAATTTATGTGAATTGCATAAAATTGTTTGATTGTCATGTGGGAAGTGAATTCATGTGGGAAGTTGCACTTACCTAGGGGACTAGGTAAGTGACTTCGTACATTATGTAGGAATTAGACTTCCTTGGGAAGTTCTATTTCCCATGAATTAGGCAACCAAACAACATCCAACTTTGTCAATTCATGGGAATTTCTACTTCCCATGAATTAAGACGGCAACCAAACAACCCCTAAGTTGTCTAGAAATTACTACTATGTGGTAATATTTGAATTCGTGTTATAAATACAATGACCTAGCTACTATCAAAAGAGTTAGTTATAGCCCCAATTTTTCAGATCCAAATTTTTTGAAGTAAATTAAACTTGAACTAAATCAATAAAAGTTGAGCTTAACTCAATTGAAGTTATAATTAAAAGTGTAAAATGAACGAAAATTATAAAACAAAACTGAAGAATTAAACTGAATTGAACCTAACTTTTGAAAAGTTATGTCTAGGAGACTAATCTTACTAGAACCATTAATGAGAGAAGGATTCTAAAGTATATTTATTATCTTAGATAATTTTGTGGATTTACTACTATTTAAAAATAAATGTGGTTAGCAACTTAGCATAGCTATAAAAGTATTTACATTAGTGCCATCATCTATTAAGATAACGTTGAAAAAATTAGTTTCCTTATGTTGTATTAAAATCAGTTATAGACTTTTTAAACAAAAAATAAAAGTCTAATATAAAAATAATACTCTCTCTGGTCCTGTCAAATGTTGTCTTATTTCTTTTTAGAGTGTCTCGGTTAATTATTGTCCTTTCTATATTAGAATTGTTTTGTATGACTAATTTGATCACCCAATAAGATTATTGTCCACTTATCATCCACACACTAAGTAAAATCACAAATGATCTCTCACTCTTTCATTGGTCCTTGTGCCAAAATTAAAGGACACCAAATAACTAGGACGAATGGAGTACTCCGTAAGTCAGTAGTATTTATTTTACGGTATCTTTCAAAACTTATTTTAAGAGGTTTAATTAGAAACAAGTTTGTCATATAGCTTCACAAATAATAATAATATTTTAAATAATATTGACATGTAGCTCAAGGAGTAGTAGACATCTAGGTGATGAAGATAGTATTAGCAATAAGAAATGTATGACATGTTAGTTGTCATGGACCAAAAAAAGGGTAAGAAAGAAGCAAATAAATTGGCGTCATTGACCAAAACAGGCGCATAAGGTGGCGAGATACTCGCGGGGTTGGCTAAAACGGTATATTGTCTCTTGTATGTTCACTTCAATCTTAAAGGTAATACCAGAATATTTCCACATTTATTTACAACGTCTTTCATCAATCTACCTTACTACTTGTATTGTTATATCAATTTATTATATATATGGACATTTGCACGTGTCCTTCGACGTGACATATCATGTCTTTCTACTTATTCTTAACTATATTTTATTTTATTTTACTAAAATTACGTGAAAAACACATAAGTTTATAATTTATACTACTAGTTTAATTAATTAGTTCAATGCATTGCGGATTTGCCGTAAAATTAAGTTTTTCTTTTTTATTATTGTAAGTGGAGATCTTGGCTAGTTGACTCATAGGTAATAATTAATATAGTAGGTTTCATAATAAATTTCTTAAATATTTAAGGATCAAACAACAGCTATTTACTATATCTTATTCAGTTGGTTATATTTTTTCTTTGTAAGGTGTTTTTATTCATACTTAAACAAATAAATTAGATAGAAAGAGTCCATACTTTTTATTTTTGGTAAAATAAAATATAAAATATATATAGTCCAACTTAAAATCAAAATAAAACGGATTTTTGGGAAATAAATGAAAACACCAAAACCGTATAGTATCCTCGTTCTTGTATTGCGCTTTGCACACTACTCCGATATTTATCAAAAGTCACCGTGTATCGTTGACATTATATGGGATATTCACTAAGCCAAAACCGAAAATTACTGTATACAAAAGAAGTGCATCATAAATGTCGGATATTGTCAATATTTAGTATTTACTACTATGGACTATGGAGTAGTTGCTAAATACTCTCCGTACATGATTAACATGCCATATAGCCCAAAAATCTATTTTTATTTCTGCATACTTTTTAAAATTTATCGTACATTTTTTTTACCCTATAAGCAAATACTTTAAAATGTAACAATTGATTCAACAAAAGAGAGTATTGTACTTCGTACAGTTCAAGTTCAACCAAACCAGGTAACTAAACGCAATAAATTGAATCATAGTTAAGTGTTTAATTAACAAATAACTTGAGCTATGTTATTTTACAAACATTATTACTTGTATATAAACTTTATCCATTTCAGTCAATAAGATACATTTGCTTTATTTTCCGTCACAAACTAAGGAACGGAGAAAGTAACTATCATTCTAAAATAATAATTAAAATGGTCATACTTAGTCATTTTATCAAATGATTTGAAAGAAACGGCCAATTTAAACAAAAGTATGGACAATCTACTGAAAGAATGTGTCAATGTAAATACCATAATACGAGTAATATATACTTGATTACGTGGTCAGATGGCAATAAACATTATTTCAGCAAATTTTCGAAGGGAGGCAAAGTTGTCAGTGAGACAGAACTTTCGAATTTACAGGAGAGAGAATGAATTGTTTTTAAATAAAAAAAAAAAGTGGGCACAAATATCAAGCCAAATGATTTTGTAATCCATTGCTTCATGATTGACGCCTCGCTGACCTTGATTTCCTCTCTCTATATGAGTTTAGTCCTTTCACATCATCCGGGCAGCACGGGCACAATTCACTCGGGCACCTAACGATAGTGGCGTAATCAAAGAGTTTATTTTATATGAAATATAATTACGTTTAATTTGTCTAAATCATATCTTTACCAATTATAATATATATCTCAATGACATATCTTAAAATTCTGATGAGATGTAATGTAAAATTTATCAATAAATTATGAGATACATTCCATACTATTCTTGTTCTTATTATTATTATTTTCACATCTCATTTTAATACTATTACGATAACTACTTCTGCGGTAATTATTGTTTGTTCACTATTCTCGCTATTTTTGCAGATAAATCACTTCTCCCCTTAATTTTATATATTCAAATACAATATTTTTCTTAAATAGATTGGTTAGATAGTTGTACATACTTTCTCCCGTTGCTATTATTGTTACTTTCATTAAATTCGGTTTTTATATTGTTAATTTCACTACTCTCGTCGTCATTATTGTTACTTTCACTAGTCTCATCGTCACTATTTTTACTTGTACTATTCCCGCATTTAATACTATTTTTAATTCGGTTACTGCTACTATTACTTTCATTACTCTCGCGTTTATTTTTCGTTACTTTTACTAATTATATTAGATGTATGTATTTAAATTAATATAGAAGATTTGTTTGAAATATCATTTAAAAGCATTCGGATATATCCGTCGCAAATTGCCTTAAATGCGTCGCTAAATGATATGATAATTTGCGACGGATGTATCCGTCCAGTACTTCGTCATAGAAAAAAACATTGTGACGGATATTCTATTGCAACGGAATATTCCGTCGCAGATGCATTTGCGATGGTTTTCCGCTGACGTTGAAGTCAATGTCAAGGTCTACATTTGAGATGTCATTTTCGTCACAACATCATCAACCAGTGACGGAAATTCTGTCGCAAACTTGCTTGCTACGTAATTTCGTGGTCAGTGGACTTCATAAAATGTCAACATTTGCGACGCAATTACTGTCGCAAGAAGGATATTTCGTCGAAAATCCATCATCTAACATACGTTATACCAAACGACCAAAAAACGAGAACTAATTCCAGCACAAAGTATCTAATAAGTGCACCACATGGACATATACTAAAATTTTAGTCAAAATCTTGATTTTATATCATAAATTTCAAGCTTTACACCTAAAAGTCTTTAAATAGAGTTAAGTTACATAATAACTACTCTAGTAATCACTCAACTATACGTATGGGGTGAAATAGGTAAATTGACTAGGTCTAGCATTGCCGCCACCATAGTCATCAAAGTAATTTTGAATTCGAGTAGGGCCTCCAGGATTGCAGTCCGGAGTAAATTTTTTTCCCAAACTACCTCAAGTACTCCTATATGGCTTCAACTTTTTTTTATCTTGCTCGTCGCGCTCTTGCCCAAGTGAAGCATTCTTCTTTGCCATTTGAGTAGCGAAACATGAGGTGTAGTGAGTCAGAGCGGATGTACCAATGGAGAGCCTATGATGCTCAAACAAGCTATCTGCCGCCGGTCTCAACCTGTACAATCTTCTCTTCTTGTCATATATCCAGTCTCTTCAAAGTAGATCTCATTTACGTCGATGTCTTTGACTCCTTAACTTTGAAGCTCAGATTTCTTTGACATGATCTTATTTTACATCATAAACAAGTGAATAATTAGTAATTATCATTTAGATGCTTAAGTTAATTATAATTGAGAAAAGTAATTAAATTAGTTAAATAGTTTAATTTCTTGACCTTAACCCTACCCGAAACACGTATAAACCCGCCCCGTACAAACCCGTGTTTTACAAACCCAAAACACATCTAAACCCATCTTTTACCTAAACCCAAAATAAACGAACTCGTGCCCTGCTCGCTAACCCGTTTGACAAGTCTAGAAATAAATGAACTCGTGCCCTACTCTGATCTGATACCACTTTGTAACACCCCACCTCACCCGAAAGCCTTCGGCTAGGCCTTCCGTGTGAGATGGAGTGCAACGGCCCCAGTTTTCCAAGGTAGTGCATAACAAATCGATAATCTGAAAGCACAACTTTAATTTATATTAATTAAATAATTGTCAAAATACAAATTAAGGTCGGTCAAATATAAATTAATCACATCTCATCTATAAACTAAGGTACAAGTCATCGATTGCATCCAATCCAACGTCATAGTCCCGAATCATCATCATATCATCATCAATACCTGCTAGTCAACTACTCACCATTCGCCGGAAATATCGAATGAATCATGGTAGGGTTACAAATGAAATTCCATAGACCTTAATTAGACTCCTCTAATTAGTTACCAAATTACTTGTTAATTTAGTATTTAATGATCTATGTAACATGCATGCAAATATAAAGACATTTATATAAAAGAAGAAATTTTCTCACATTGATATGGAAATTAAATGGGCACAACAAGAACTCCTTCTTGTTGCTCTTGAGCTACAAATATGGATGAACATTAACAATCTCCAAAATAGAAGACCTCCTTCAAGTTGCACCAAAATGATACCAAATAATCTACCCTTATTATTAACTAGATAATAAGATAGATATTACACTACTAATATTAGAATATATTACTACACTAGTAATACTTAGTAAATATTAGTATTATGAGAGTTTTAGTGAGAACAAGAGTTTTTGAGAGATGTATGAAAAATAAGCAAGAATGAACAAATGAAATGAACAACCATATTGCCCTTATAAAGACAATATGGCCGGTCATGGTAGCCTCACAAGAGACTAAATTTGCTTATTTTAATTCACATGCAAAGTGGTGGAGTGTAGTGTTAAGTAAAATGATTTTAGGTTTTACTATTCATGTCATAATCACATGTTACTTGTGAGTATGAATAAGAGCAACCATCATCACTTCCCACTACACCATAACCGGCTATGTGAGGCCTTATTTGGTCCATTTTGGTTTTTGATATTTGTCCCACAAATACTTATTAATCATATGCTTAATTATCTTATATAATTAAGTGTTAATTTGATCATATCACAATTATATGACACAAATTAATAAATAATATGTACTTAATATTTTAAGTAATATTTTACCATTATATCAATATATAATGGGTCCCACAATGCTTAGTTAATTTATTTTACAACTCTTAGTAAATATAATTAACTAATTACCTCTATCTCAAAACCTCAACTATTTTAGTAATTTAACGATTAATTACTAAGTTAAATCTTATTTAATCATATTAAAATAAGATATAAATTTATTAGTCAATTATCGCATAATTGAAAAATAAACTTAATCGAATTTGAGTTCTTAACTCAATTTCTAACAATTAACTCCCGTACATATCGAATATATGTAATGGACTAATTAACTGTATCATATACAAATAATTAGTTACTATTTGGATTTCATCCTATAGACAGGGGTGGGCAAAATCCGGTCCGAACCGGAAAAATGGACCGGTCCGGACCGGAATCGACTGGACCGGAACCGGAAAAAAAAATTCCGGTCCGGTCTCCGGTCCATTATTTTTTAAGATTCCGGTTTCCGGTCTGGTCTGGTCTCGAACCGGTATTTTCCGGTCCGGACCGGATTGGAGCGGAAAGACCGGAATTATTAATATTTGATTTTTTTTTCTATAAATTTTATTTTATTCCGGTCTAACCGGTCCGATCCGGTCCATTGGACCGGAATTTTTGGACCGGAATTAGAAAAAAGTGGGCATATAGTCTAAATTCCGGTCCAACCGGTCCGGTCCGGTCTTGGACCGGAATTTTTCCGGTCCGGTCCCGGACCGGAATTTTTGTAATCTGGTCCGGTCCTCGTCCCGATTTTTTATCAATTCCGGTTCCGGTCCAAACCGGTTCTGGTCCGATCCGGTCCGGTTTTGGACCGATGCCCACCCCTACCTATAGGTGTGACCGAAAGGGATCAGTTGATCACCGCCGTCATACGACAATAACGTCAAACTCTAGTCAGTCAACCGTTATTGATTTACGTTAATCAACTGACTAATCATTTATATAGTCAATAAATATCCAATTATATTCCTTAATAAGATTTATTATGTGGCGCACTATTGTGGAGGACATCTACTCCAACAATCTCCCACTTGTCTGACACAAGTGTGCGTCACCAATTCTCTTGTCTCTTTATCACATCTCCCACTCAACGCAAGGTGTCTTTCTAGTCGCACTTGCGATTGATAATATCTAGAGTGGTTTTCTCGATAGGGAGAGTAAGTGTCTAACCTGAAAATCTACCATAGATCTCTTTCCGAGCGTGGCCACGCATTTACAGTAACTTCTCCTCGAGTTGCCTAAAGATGTTTGTACCCAACGTGGGTGGACAATTCCTGTTGATTCATCTACTCTGTATGATGCAGATCACCATGATCCAGAAGATGTCCATCAGCCTCCTTTTACAGCACGACCTAGAACATCAACCAAAACCAATCGGAAACTGCACCGACTCTGATAGACGGTCGACAGTCAAAAGAATCAACTCATAGGAATAAGATAGAAGACCCTGCCACGACCAAGCATCAAATAATTGATTTAAGGGTCTTTACAAATGTCACAGTCCGACAGAGTGTCATACAGTCTGTCTATGTAAACGACCAGTCATCTCCATGACCCCATGTTGTTGAACCAACCATCGATCGACTTACAATCCAGTCACTTCGAGACGTCACCTCAATGAGTGACTAGGGACAAAATACTAAGTTCGTCCTATTCACTTGAATATGGTCCAACATTGTCTTACAATCTATTCGGATAAACAAAGTATTAAATTTAGTTAAACTAAATAAAAGAGTTTATAATAAAACTCGAACAATGAATGCAATTATCATATATGAAATAATTAATACAACATTCAATTATTACATATTACATCATCTAAAGGAATTCTGGTACACGTCTCAATCCCATTGTGACGACATGACCATCATGCTTAGACTTTGATAAAGGCTTGGTTAAAGGATCAGCAATGTTGTCATCTGTCCCAACCTTACAAATGTCAATTTCCTTTCTGTCCACGTAATCTCTAATTACATGATATTTCCTAAGTACATGTCTAGACTTGTTATTAGACTTGGGCTCTTTTGCTTGAAAAATAGCCCTACTGTTATCACAATAAATCGTGATAGGATCTTTGGCAGTAGGGACTACCGTTAGTCCTTCCAAAAATTGCCGAATCCACACAACTTCCTTTGCAGCTTCAGACGCTGCAAGGTACTCTGCTTCTGTTGTAGAATCCGCTGTAACGCTTTGCTTGAATCTCTTCCAGCAAACAGCTTCTCCATTCATCATATAAACGTAGCCGGATTGGAATTTCATATCATCCCTATCTGTTTGGAAACTGGCATCTGTGTAACCTTTTACACGTAACTCAGTCTCGCCTCCAAACACTAAGAACGAATCCTTGGTCCTTCTCAAGTACTTAAGGATGTTCTTTACGGCTATCCAGTGACTCTCACCTGGATTTGCTTGGTAACGACTTGTCATGCTCAAAGCATATGCAACGTCGGGACGAGTGCACATCATAACATACATGATTGATCCAACGGCTGAAGCGTAAGGGATCAATTTCATGCGTTCAATCTCCTCGGTTTTCGTAGGGCACTCTGACTTGCTCAAAGGGATCCCACTTCCCATAGGAATAAAGCCTCTCTTAGAGTCTTTCATGTTGAACCGATCAAGAATCTTATCAATATAAGTCTCTTGACTTAATGCTAGTATCCTTTTAGATCTATCCCTATAGATCCGGATACCTAAGATGCGCTGGGCCTCTCCTAAGTCTTTCATTTGGAAATGTATTCCTAGCCACTCCTTTACAGAAGTGAGCATGGGAATATCATTCCCAATGAGTAGTATGTCATCTACATACAAGACTAGAAAAGTTACTTTACTCCCACTAAACTTCATGTATAAACACGGTTCCTCGACACTTCGAGTGAAACCATTTTGTTTAATTACATGATCGAAACGATGATTCCAACTCCTGGATGCTTGTTTAAGACCATATATGGATCTCTTAAGTTTGCATACCTTCTTAGGATTTGATGGATCCACAAAACCTTCAAGTTGTGTCATGTACACTTCCTCTTCTAGAATCCCATTCAAGAAGGCGGTTTTGACGTCCATTTGCCAAATCTCATAATTATGAAAGCGGCAACGCTAAGATAATCCTTATGGATCGAAGCATGGCGACTGAGGGACGAAGGTTTCGGGTCATAGTGAGCCCATGAACTTGGGTTGAAACTTGGCCACCAACTCTAGCTTGATAAACATCATTCTGTTTGCATCCCCCCCCCCCCCCATGCCACTTTTGATATTATAGGATCCACTTAACTGAAGAGGTCGTACTCCTTAGGTAATCAACCAAGTCCATAACTTGATGTCGTACATAGAATCCATTGCGGATGCATGGACTCCTAGCCAATAGTTTGAGTCGGGATACAGGGAAATGCTGCTTTGTAGGGTAGTAGGTTCGTTACTTTCAAAAAGTAACACAGTATAGTCATCACCTTCCTTTATAATACCAAGGTATCTATCAGGTGGATGACTAATTCTGCTTGACCTCCTAGGTTCCGAAGGAATAATTACCGTACCAGATGAAGAGGGAACGTTTTCCTCTACATCCTTTTCGGTTTGTGGCTCTTGGACTTCATCAAGTTCAAATTTTCTCCCACTCTGTCTTTTAGAAATAAAATCATTTTCTAAAAAGACTGCATCACGAGACACAAACACTTTGTCCTCGTGTTTATTGTAGAAGTAATAAGCACGTGATTCATTTGGATATCCTACAAAAAGACATTTGTCAGATTTGGGTGCGAGTTTATCGTCAGACTTATTCTTAACAAAAGCCTCGCATCCTCAAATTCTCATAAATGACAAATAAGGGACTTTTCCTGTCCATATCTCATATGGAGTCTTGTTTGCCGCTTTAGTCGGGCTTTGATTTAGTGAAAATATTGCAGATAAGATAGCAAAACCCAAAAAATAATCAGGAAGCTCTGTTAGACTCATCATAGATCGAACCATATCTAATAAAGTTCGATTTCTCCTTTCGGATACACCGTTTAATTGAGGTGTTACAGGAGGAGTCCATTGTGATACTATACCACAATCTTTTAGGTGTGAATCAAATTCATTGTTCAAGTATTCACCACCACGATCGGATCGTAGGGTTTTAATCTTTTTATTCAATTGGTTTTCTACTTCATTTTGAAATTCTTTGAATTTTTCAAAAGCATCACTTTTATGCCTCATCAAGTAGACATATCCATATCTACTCAAGTCGTCGGTAAAAGTACTGAAGTAGTGATAACCACCTCTAGCTTGGATAGTCATTGGACCGCATACATCGTGTGTATAAGTCCTAATACTTCACTGCTAGGTCCCTTTTCCAAAAGGAGCACGGTCATCTTGCCTAGAGACAAGATTGCTACGCCATAAGATTCGTAATCGAATGGTTTTGAGTACTTTAGATGACAAACAAGATCTCTTTATGCGTCGTTCGGTTATGTGCCCCTAA
>JAIUZE010010309.1:0-34315 GCA_022085475.1 Heliosperma pusillum
TTCTCTAATATCTCGCATGCAGAATCCTTTCACCCTCAATGGAGATTCCCTAGAACTGGTCTGATAGTTTGTCTGGCTCCTTCAATGATTGAGGACTCATCTTAATTCTGGAATAGTTGTCTCATTGGGTACTTGGCGGATTATCGTCTTTTTGAAGCATGTGAAATCATGGCTTTCATTGAGGAGCATTGGGCTCTCAGAGGGTTTGTCCAGGTCTTCAAAATGGGAGACCTTTACGCATTCTATTTAAGCGATCTAAGCGACATGCATGACCTCCTCGAAAGATCTTTTGTGGTTTTCTATGGTGCTATTATGGTTTTATCTCGTTGGAGTCCAAATATTGTTCCTCGCTCGCTCAGATTCCCAGTGGCTCAGTTCTGGGTTCGTGTTTGTGGCCTTCCTTTCGAGTATCTGAATATGGGGGTTGGCAATGTTGTTGGACAGATCTTATCTAGTCACTTCTTTGTTGAAAGCTTCTCAATGGTTCCAAAATATGATTTTATTCGCATTAAGGCATGGATGTACCTCAACGAACCGCTTGTTCCTGGTTTCTTCTTATCATGCAAGGATGGATACCTAAGATGGAATCAGTTCAAGTACGAAGAGGTGTTTAAATATTGTGTCCGCTGTGGCTGCATTGGCCACAAATCCTCTACCTGCAAAGAGTCGTCTCAAGATATTATGTCAAATATATATTCGTCCTTGGATAAAGTCATTGAACGAGGTTTTGTGGTTTATCAATCTAATAGGCAATTCTCTATGTTTAACTTGGATTTAAGGGCTCTTCCTTCAACTTCTAAATATGTTACTTCAAAGATCAGGTTGGGTCAAAATGTCAGTAGGTATGTGCCTGCGGATTTTTTCGTCGAAGAACTAGTGGATTTTGAGTTGGGCACAACTCCAGGAGGGCGTTTCTTCCCGGGAACTAGATTTCATAGAGATAATCAGCCATTCTCTGGACCGGTTCTCTTCCAAGATGGAATGCAGAATGTTAACCCCTATAATATGGATCATGCAGGCGATAATGAGCATGGGATGCAGAATCAGTCTCACGTTAATAATGATCCTACCTTCTCGGGAGAAAATATTCCTCGACCTCCAAACCCTATTCCTAGCAATCCATCCTTCCTAAATAATTTGAATCCTGAAATCAATCAGAACGAAGTTAATCAAAATACTCATGATTTAGATGCTAATCCCTTTGGTTGTCCTTTGCATGCAGAACATTCTGAACCAAATGCCCAAGGGGGATGGATTTCTGATAGTATGGAAAGCGACCCTTATGTTATCTTCAACCAGCCTCAACGTAATCGCCCGGCTTTTGACCTGGATAGAGCAATACAGTCTTCAATTCATAATTGACTTCAAAGTGACCATGTTCGTGCCAGGGAGGAAGATGATAGAAGAGGTTTAAACCAAGTGTTCGACTTGCCGCCAAACTGTCCTCCATTTTATAACTTCTTTGTTGATCCTATGATGAATGAAGCCAATCTCTTCAATGGGGAACTTTCTCCGGACTATTCTACCCCTGTTGAAAACCTATCCCCTACAGGCGTTTTAAGTGCGGGTTTCTCTGCAAATTCCTCGGATTCAGTCAAAGTGGATATAACAGGATCAAGGTCGGATATGGAAGTGTCAGAAAGAATGTCGTCAGCACACAATAATGCTCTGTTTTTATCGCTGTCGGGAGTGGACCAGGGTAGAGATACTCAGGAGAACCTTGGAGAATCTGGAAGGAACAATTTCTTTGGGTCCATCTCAGAAACTTTTCTTTCGCTTTTTGGATCCTCATCAAGGTCTGCTTCAAACATGCCTGGAAAAGTTTATTTGGCTCCTTCTAAAGCTGCTTCTGAACCGGGAGCAGAAAGTTCAAGAACTCCCAAATGTGGCGAAAAAAGAAAATCTTTATCGGAATCTGATGCACAGGAAGGGATGAAAGATCAATGATCATCCATTGATGAAGCTGCATTCTATCTTCAAAATATAGCAAAAAAGAGATGTTTGATGAAATCTCAGGGGGTTTTCAGGAAGGGTTCGCCGTTGGTAATTAAGCACCTATCTTCTGACTGTAATGTGGGAGAATCTTCTAATGATGCAGTCGGGTTCATGATGTTGATTGATGACAACTTTGGCGAAGACATTATATCTGATAATAATGAGACGGCTACTGAACATCAGGGTGTTGCGGAGGTTGACTCATCTCAACCTCCTACGGAGCCATGAGGGGGGTATGCTGGAACTGTAGGGGGATTAATGAGGAGCTCGACCCTACGGTTTCTAAAATAAGATCTCTTCTAAAATATAGTTCGTTCGACTTTATTTTTCTTTCTGAAACTAAATGTTCTAAGAATAAGGTAGCTAGTATGTTTCGTTCTTTTGGTTTTTTAGATTTTGCGGGTTGGGACGCTGAAAGCGTTAAAGGCGGGCTTTGGGTAGGATGGAAGCGTCACGCTAATCTCGAATGTATTAGTAGTAGTAGTAATGCTATTATTCTGAAAGTCAAGCAATGCGAAGGTCAATTGTGGTATTTGTGTTGTGTGTATGGTGAACCAAAAACTTCCAATCGTAAGATAGTCTGGGACCTTTTGGAAGAAAAAATATTATCCTTTCGACACCCCTTCATTCTAATTGGAGATTTCAACCAAATTGAATTCTCATATGACAAATTGGGGGGATCAAATCACATTCGAGGAGCGGATATTTTTACAAACTGGAAAAATCAAAATAACCTTATGGACCTAGCTTAAAAAGGCCCTAAATTTACGTGGTGTAATAACAGAGAAGGGACGAGGAGAATTTATGAAAGGCTTGATAAAGCGCTGGTATCTCAGGATTGGTTGTCTTTCTTTCCCAACTCTGGAGTTAAACATTTACCGATCCAACTCTCCGATCACGCACCAATAATATTTGATTCGGAGATGTTCGCTGGTAGAAAGAAGAGAGCTTTTTATAGGTTGGAAGCGTGGTGTTTAGAGTAATGAAGAATGTTCTACTATTATAAAAAATTGTTGGAACCAAATTGTCAGTGGTCATCCTTTGAAGGTAATTCAAAAGAAATTGACTTATGTCAAAGAGAATCTTAGGAAATGGGCATGTATCAAGAGGAATGAATGGGGGTTAAAATGGTCAGAATTCGATATAGAACTTGAAAGGCATCTCATGGATATTGAAAAGGGGGGGAATGAGTATGATTTTGATCAAGCTCATTCCCATTTATCGGAATTTGCAAAAGCTACAGCCTTATATTGGAAACAAAGGGCCAAAATTAAGTGGGCTATAGAGGGTGATATTTGTACTAAGTATTTTTTTAACTGGGTCAAAGGAAGATCTAGCTCAAATAAAATAATAGGAATTAAGAAAGAGGAAGGATATTGGACGTTTGATCAAAGGGAGATTAATTCTCTTTTTCAAACCTACTTTAAAGGTATTTTTAGATCTGAGGATACTGGGATATCCTTTGAAATTTTTATGGAGAAATTTGCGTATCAGTTTAGTAGTCTTAAGAATAAACTATCAGAAGAGGAGAAAGACAATATAGGAAGGCCCTTTTCGAAAAATGAAGTAAGGACGGCGGTGTTCCAACTTGGTGCCCTGAAATCTCCAGGTGTGGATGGTATTCCGGCAGTTTTCTTCCAAAGATATTGGAAAATCGTTAAAAAGGATGTTTATGAAGGGGTCCTCTGGTCTCTCAATTCTGGTACTATTCCTAAGGACCTCAATAAATCTTTTATCGTATTAGTACCTAAGAAAGAAGGGCCGGAAAAAGTGCAAGACTTTAGACCTATTAGCCTTTGTAATGTGATTATGAAAATTATTTCAAAATGTGTTGCAAATAGACTCAAGAAATTGATGCCTCGCCTGGTGGATATTTATCAAAATGGGTTTATTCCAGGGAGGAATATCGCTGACAACATTCTTATAGCTCATGAAATAATAGCAGTATTAAACAAGAAATCTAAAGGTAAGAAGGGGCTTTGTGCTATAAAGGCAGACATGAGCAAGGCTTACGATAGACTTGATTGGAATTTTATTCAAGGGGTTCTTGAAGGCATTAACCTCCCCGAGAATATAAGAGTCCTGATTATGGGAAGCATTAAATCAGTTGTCTATGAGATCCTGATAAACGGAGAACCAGCAGGAATGATCTTACCTAGGTCTGGGATCAGACAAGGAGATCCTTTATCCCCGTATATTTTTGCCTTATGTTTGGAAGTTCTCTCCCAGATGCTCTCAAACGCCCAAGATAAGCGGTTTATCTCGGGAATCAAGGTTTGCAAGGAAGGTAAGGAGATGTCTCATATTTTCTTTGCAGATGATTCATTATTCTTTATTAAAGGCAATGAAGAGAATGTGGCAAACTCTATGGGAATTATTGCGGAATATTGTGAAGCTTCGGGTCAAGTTATTAACAAAGACAAATCGACTATTTTATTTAGTCCTAATTGCTCGCTCCAAATGGTGAAAAAATCTCTGGAGGCAACATCGTTCAAGCCAAAAAGGGATCTTGGTCTTTATCTGGGTCTACCAATGGAAGTTGGGTCCTCTAAAAAAGTATTCTTCAAATCCATGGTTGCAAAGGTAAAAAAAAGATTATCTTCATGGAATAATATCTTGTTATCTGCGGCTGGTCGACTTACCTTGATTCATTCTGTACTCTCATCATTATCTATTTACTTTCTATCGGTATTTCGGATACCGGTAAGTGTAGCATCAGAGATTCATTCCCTGGTGCTGCAATTTTGGTGGGGTGGCACAAAACGTATTAGGGCGATTCACTGGTGCAGTAAACTATTTCTAAGCCTTCCAAAGGGAATGGGAGGACTTGGTATTCGAAATATTCTTTGTTTCAATCAGGCACTTATTGCGAAAGTTGCTTGGAGAATAATATATGTCCCTTCGAGCCTGATCAGCCAAACTATTGGAAAAAAATATGGTTTGCTCAACAATCCTGATCTTCATCAGGTCTGGAACAAAGGCAAGTCCTGGTCTTGGGGTGGTAGAAGCGTTTGTTGGGGCTATAATCTCATAAAAAACGGAATTGCATGGTCTGTAGGGCGGATTACTTCTCTGAACTTCTGGTCGGATAGATGGATAAACGGCCAAACTTTCGAGGACCTAAATTCGAATCCATTAGTCATGGACCCGGTTATTAGAAATCTCTCGTTTGAAGATTATCTTAGTAACGAAGATTCCTGGAATTCTGATCTTCTTACTCTTCACTTCGGGGAAACAATCGCGTGTCAAATCATGTCTGTTTCAATCCCGGGATCCGGTAATCGTGATGAAGCGATCTGGAGATTCTCTAAGTCAGGCCTTTATTCTGTGAAGTCAGGGTACAAGGTGACTCTTGAAGCAGAACTCCCTCGAAGAGTATCTCAGAAAGATAAAGATAGAATGAGCCCAATCATGATTGAATTTTGTAAAAAAAAAGCTCTGGAACTTAGATGTCCCCGTTAAATGGAAAATTTTCTTATGGAGAATAATGTCCCAATCTCTCCCGGTGGGTCAAGAGTTTAAAAAAAGGAATTTGGAAGTTGACCTTAGAGTTGGCAAAAGGTGACCCGACCCGAAGAACCGACCTGACTTATCCGATAACCGACCTGATAGAACCCGTAAATTTGATGAACTGAAACCGACCTGAACCGACCCGAAGGTTAACCGATAAACCGATAGAACCTGAAATGATATGACCCAAACCGACTTGTGACTCGACCCGACCCGACCCGAAACCCGATTCACCCACAAACCCGACCTGACCCAAACCGAACGGAACCGACATGTATGTAACTCGTTTTAACCCGATTAAACTCGACCTGACTCATAGCCAAATAATCTTTTTTAAGAATCTAAATTCCTTTATAGTTTGTTTTTTTTGTTAATAAACTTGATATAAAAAATTATCGCTCATTTTATTTTTAAAACAAAATGTAATCTTAAAATAAATAGTCAGTTGTAAATTTAGTACGCTATATTCCTAGTTAAACTTATTAATAATTATATTGCAAGTGATATATTTAGAAAATTTTAAATTAACGCTTTGTGAGAAAAAGAGTGTTTAGTTTTGGCTCCATTGAAAACAATAAAGGGAAGAAAGAGTTATGAGTTATGACCAAACCACGGTTATTAATTATGATATTAAAATTCAAACCTCAAATACACCATTCTAATAGAGCCTATTCAAAATTAAATACGTAGGATCACCGTCAAGATAATAAATAAAATCTATTTCATAGGTAATTCATTTAGTTCTTTGCCATACTTCATATGTCAAATGTTCAAAACTATGAACTACATAAACAACTGATTAATTTAGACCAAAAACATTATTTTTTGTCCATAATATAGGCGAATCCAACACTGGATAGGCACTCATGTCATATACTTATAACCGAGGTCGAACAACATAAGTGTTCATTGAAATTATACAATCATTAACTTTTATAGTGTTATACTCTTATACTTTACAAATATCTTTTGTATCGAGTTCCTCAAATCCAATATTATAATTCATAAGTTCAAAAGTGATCTTTTAACATAACGACCCGACCATTGACCCGATTAATTTTCAAATTTAAGACGACAATATAAAATACTCGACCCATCAGTAACCCGAAACCAAACCGGTCTCGACCTGATCAAGCATATTGACCTGATATATCCCGACTCATTGGTCAACCGATCCGAAACTGAACCGACCTGTTGTATTTATTGACCCGATTAACCTGACCCGTAAGTGACCTAACCCGAACCCAACTCGATCTGAATAAGCAACTTGACCCGACCAAACCCGAGCCCGACATGACCCGAACTGCCTGAACCCGACCCGTAACCGATCTGATTGACCCGATTGCCACCTCTAGTTGACCCCTTATGCAAGCTTTGTGAAGAAATCGATGAACAGCTAGAAGACTTGAATCACCTCTTTCGAGATTGTTCTTTTACCCGATGCGTTTGGTTTGGTGGTCTTCTTAATATTAGAGCCAACATGGGACATGAACAGGATGTTCGGGTCTGGATTATTAACTGGATTTCTTACCTACGGAAATCTCAGAACGGATGGCAAAATGTCTCTTATTTTATCTGTACTCTTTAGGGATTATGGAGAGCCCGTAACCACTGTATGTTTTAGAAGGAAGCTGTTTCTCCTCATCTTAGTATTTTTTCCATAAAAATGGATTTTAATGATCTTCAGGGAATTGTAGAGATGAATGCAAAAAAGATCTCGAGAAAACCAGATAACTCAAAACCCCAAGAGAAATATCTAACCAGGAAAATAAAAAATTTTAATAGTTTCTACTTGGTTGGGGATCAAGACTGTCCAAGTAAAAAAAGAATCAAATGCGATGCTGCTTGGCTTGTGAATCTGAAAGCTGGATTAGGATGGGTGGCGTGGATAGAGGACGGAAGATCTATGTTAACTTTCAAGAAATCTTCCATCGCTGTGTCTCCTATTCAAGCAGAGGCCTTAGCAATAAAAGAGGCGTTACTTTGGGCTATTAAAGAAGGGTTATACCACATCGACATTAGCTCGGATTGTCTCAATCTTATCTTATGCATTGCAGGGGAATTGCAGATGCCGCAAGAAATCAAGGCTATAATAAGTAGTATTAGAAATCTTAGTAGCTTTATGCACTGTTTATCTTTCAATTTCTGTCCTAGGAATTGTAATAGAATAGCCCACAATGTTGCCCGTCAGGCAGTATAGGCTGATCCCGGTCTTGTTGTTAAAAAAAAAAAAAAAAAAAAAAAACAATCTCATTCTCTCACAAGTGAAGACCTGAAACACGTGAGATTTAAAAGATGGAGATTAGACCTGATCATGGCCGGGCCGGGCCGGGTTTGGGCTGGGTCGTGGCATAAAATTAAGCCCAAGTGTGCGGGTCGGGTCGGGTCGGGCCATATGTGTGGGCCTATTTTATTGGCCCAAACTCGGCCCATGCGGGCTTAAAGCGGGCTTCGGGCCAATTCGGGCCTATAATATTTACTCTTCAAATGACTTTAGAAATCTCATTATGTAACTAAATACTCCGTCATCGAAAAATTTCATACAAAATTATGTGATTTGATCGGTATTGTCAATGTAAGGAGTATGAATGTAGTTGAACAAATGAATTAGTGAAATGTGCATGTAGTCACGTACGTAGTATTGTTATGATAATTTTTCAACAAATGAACGTAAACTAACATGATAAACTAGTGAAATATGCATGTATAATACTGTTTGAATATTACTAATTTTAACAAATGAAATTTTCTGCCTATATCATAAGAAATTATTAATTTGAAGTTAGAGATAAGAAGAAGATAAAGGGAGCGGCCAATGATTAATTACATGCACAATTTTCAGTAATACAATATTCCTAATGTACTTAAGTACTATGCTCGTTACGGTGTTGTACAATTTTTTTATGAATTGAATATGTTCTTTTGCTAAAAAATATAACTTTGTCATATTAATACATGCAAACAAAGTACTACGGAGTACTAAATGACAATTGATTTGTTAAATTTAATAAAAGTTTGATTATGTTTGGGTCGGGCGGGCTAAAATTCGGGCCTTAGGGTGGGCCCGAACCCGGCCCAATTATTTGATTCGGGCCAGGGGCTTCGGACCGTGGGCTTTTTCGGGCCTAAAATCAAGGCTCAGGCCCTAGTAAAAATCGGGTTGGGCCGGGTCGGGCTAGCGGGCCTGGGCCATTTGATCAGCTCTAATTAGGGGTGAGCAAAACCGTATATCCGATACGGTTTTCAAAACCGTATCGGATATCCGGTTTTAAAAATCTCAATTTTGAGTATCTTTATCCGATACGGATTTTCCGTATATCCGGAAACCGTATATCCGGTTTTTCCGTATATCCGGAAACCGTATATCCGGTATCCGGTTTTTCATTTAATTATGTAAAATTGTATGTCTTATTTTAATTTTTTTTGTGATTCTATGATTTTTCTTAATAAGTTAAAAGAGTATCACATATTATAAGAATAAATAACTTAAAAATGTATAAAAGTAATAAGATTGAGTCACGGATATACTCGACGGTTAGTGGTTTTATGATTTTATTTTTATATTTTATATTAAAAATAGGAACCGTATCGGAAACCGTATATCCGGTTTCAAATTTTGCCGATAAGTATCCGATACGGTTTTTTATAAACCGTATCGTATATACGGAAATTCGTATCGGATATACGGAAATCCGTATAATTGAAACCGTATATCATATCGGATACGTATAATAAAACCGTATCGTAAATTTTTGGTCAGCCGTAGCTCTAATGGAGATACTAACAGTAGCCTCTTTCATTCTCGGTCTTTTATTACTCTTTCTTTATTACCCCATCATTCACCAAATCCAGTTATTTTTCTCACTCTTTCTCTCTAATCCAATCTTCATTTCTTATTTAATTTTATCATATGATTCAATAACTTGTTGTTAATTGCAGGTCAATCTAAAACTGCACATTCCAATCATACCACCAAATCTGCTGTTAAGGTACTATATATTTTACTCTTGTATTGGGTTGATCATGCAATTTGCTCTTGTATTGTTTTTTCTTGTAAGATTTACTCAATTTCAATGAATATATGGTTAATTGTGCAGTAATACTTAGAGATGCAGTAATACTTTTGGGTTTGGATTTTTAGTTCTATTGATTCAAACTATAGTTACTTATTTAGTTTGAGCTCAGTTACGATTGGTGGCTTGTTTGGCGCGAGATAGTAAAATTGTGCAATCTGTAATAAATTAGCGTGGTTACTGCATTGCATTATTTGCACTCCTATATGATTCATGAAATCAGCAGACATTTTATTGAATTTCAGGTGAATTAAATCTCCTACTTTGTCACATTTCACTTCTTGTTTTAAGACATAATCATGGTTTCAATTCATGTGGTGATATTCATTGATCGTTGAAATTGATACGGAGTAAGAAATTATCAAATTTGTGATTTTGGGTTAATTGTAGAATTGTAGTGCTTTCATGTTTTCTGTCTAAGAGATTACCCAATTTCACCTGTTAAATTTACTTAGTGATGTGAGTTTTATGAGATGGAAGCCGATGCTTATCTTCTTTGTTTCTTGCTACAAGGCTCCCCAAAAGTACACAGCTACGGAAGTCTCGTTGCACAACAAAAGAACTGATTGTTGGGTCATCATTAAAGATAAGGTTACTTGTAGTTTTTTTTCTCTTCTCATTTTGTTTCATTCTTCTTCTTGCAATTGAAATCCCTCTGTAAATTCTCTCTTAAAATTGTTTCTCTTCTTTCTTTATCGTTTTGCTACCTCATAGGTTTATGATATAACTTCATATGTGGAGGAACATCCTGGTGGCGACGCTATCTTAACAAATGCAGGGGGTGATTCAACCGAAGGGTTTTATGGGTATGTACCTTCTATGTTTTCCTTGCTGAAATATATTCTTTATGTCTGTTTGAATCTTCTACTAGTCGAGGGATTGGGTATTATAATGCTCCCAATGTGCTGTAAATTTTCAGACAGCTCATTACTTTATTTCCCGTTATATCACGCCCCCGAGAACGTCACAGATATAGGGCATCGTCAACCGGTACTTGAGAAAATGTAGCCATTCATTTAACCGAAATTTCCACGACTTAATCTTCTATACTAAAATTATCTACATACCTGTGTACTCGCAAATCCTTGGAACAGCCTCTTGCCAAGAAGGGAAGGCTTGCCCCTATTACACCCTTATGGTGGGACCCTTCCTCGGACAATGTGGGGACGTCAGCGTGCACGGGGCTGCCCTTGTTATGTGTACTCGCAAATGTTTGATGTATTTGTGAAAAAGGAGATCAGAAGAGAGAGATAGCAGACTACATACATAGAAAATCAACTCAAAATTCGGATTTAAAACAAACAAAAATAACGCCTTTCATAAACATTTTAAAAATTGTGGCTGTAATATTGGCTGCGATTCATCATATGTTACATCTGCTAAATCTCTGTGCTCCAAACACGACCGTCGCAGCAACTTCAGTAGGTACCACATTTAATACCATGGTCTAGGCTTGGTAAAATTATATTTGTAATTTGTTCCCCTTTTCATGTTTGCCCTCCATATTCAACTTGTGAATAGTGATGTGAGGTGGTAGTTGTTCACCACTGCTAGTTCTGGCTTCATAGCTTTGTTTAAAAGAGCGCACCTCGGCTCAATGAGCACAAGCCAATGTACCTCGAAGTTTCTTAAACCGTGTACATAAGATGCACTCTGGGGTGTCAACTGTCATCAACTCATCATTAGCCTAACTAGTAAGTCAGTGCACTGTAGTCATATTCAAATTACTCTCTACATACTAGACATATTCAAATCCATTACACTTTAGTCTTAGACAATATTTATTTCGAAGGTACAATATTATTTGGAAAAAAAATGTTCACCTTCACCTCGCCTCCTTTGAATTAAGCCTTGTAAAAAATTAATAAGTGTTCTTTATTGTTTTATCTTCTTGGATTCACTCGACACCCAACGACCGCAGAACCAATTCTAGCGAATTCTATAATGGCACTTAGTTAAGATATGTATGAACCTATCACATATCTCTTTTTTGGCAGCAGTAAAAGTAGTCTCTTACACAGTACAAACCCGACTCTCCGAGTCGGTATTACATTATTGGAATAAGAAAATAAACTTAGGACTTGGGGGACAAACAAAGCAAGCTTTTTAAGGGGACGATCGGAGGTGGCCAAATGTGCGAGCATTTCTTTTCTCTTCTTAATTAGGCAACCTAGGTTGATATGCCTAAAGAATTAGGCAACCTAGGTTTCATCATATGATATGAATATTCTTGTTGAAAAAAATATACTCATAATAAAGAATGAGCATCTTTTTGTTAGCCAACCTCGAATATTTTTGGGAGTAAGACTTTGTTGTTATTGGTGGTAAAATAAATTTGTGCGTCGTTGATATGCACTATCATCAATAACTCCGCTATTTTTCAAGTGTCATTATGATACTGTATAGCCTATGTGACTTTTGTTTACTTCTCTGGACAGTTTATGTTGTATCCATTAATCTCTTTTTATTCCATTTACTAAATGAGCAAAGAAGAGATGAACGACTCTTTCGTCACTCGTTGAAATTTGAAAGTAGTGTTCTGAAAAACTGAGTCACTATCCAGCTCCTTGTCATTGCCTAATATGTTATACGTCATAGCTGTTGGCTGATTGCACAACATAACAACTGACCTATGCGTCGTCGATTAAGAATGCTTTGGTGTCATTATTATTCTGCATGTCCTATGTGAATTCGTCTACTTCTCTTGAAAGTTTGGAATTCACTAGGCAGAAACTCTTGTAGCTTTCTTTAAATTTTGTTTGATGCAGTTTCTTCTGAAATGTTGTTTTCATTTCATTAATGTTGTACTCCGTATTAATCTCTTCTCTGCCCATTTCCCAGATTATTGTGGGCAACGATTTCAGAACTAAGGCATTATTACTGTAGCTCTTTATTTTGAAGGTGTTTAGTATGACCCTGACTTTTTTTTGAAGTTTCATCCATTAATCTTTTTCTTGATAGTCGAACGTGCTCATGTATGATCCTCTTAATGCTCCACACTTAAAACTTGCAATTTGCTACTTTAGATGCTCATTCAAGGAGATTGTTTAAATGGCTCATTTGTTACAACCTAATTCGTATATTACTTAGATGTTCACTTAACAGTCTGTATGATTCTAGTTGGTAATGTGTAATGAGTGGTCTGAAGATAAGGCCTCAGTACCTCACTTGTATCATTTTACTCCAGGTGACAAGGTTGAATAAAGGTCGAAGCCGTCTAATAACTTAGCAATAGACTGGTAGATCTCATCTATCTCAAAAAAGGGCGTAGCTGATAAGCCTAATATTCCAAGGTGTGTACCTTTGGTTGCTCATCTTATATTACGTCTTTTCGTTTATGCAAGATTGATTGCATACATCTAATTATCTAACCCCATTATGTCACCATAGCAAGAGCCTTTGAGAGAGTGGAGTAATGTTATTGCTTATGATGGCCTTCATCAACTTTTTACTTCCCATTTATTACCACAAAAAAAATGTAGCCTTTGTGAATAGTCATTTGAAATTAGTTCTGAATTGTTTACTTCTAAATTTTACCATGTAGATGAATTGATCTGTCTTATATAGACAGAAGTGCTTTGTTAAACTCAATCACTATCTGGGTCAGTGTCTTTTTTGAATGTGTATAACTTCATAGCTCTTAACAAATCTAAACTTTACGCTAATTTGTAAAAGGTAGGTCTTCCTTTCTTTTATATATTGGCTAAAGGTAGTATATTATTCATATTGGATGAAAATATTGTAGTGTGAATCTGCCTGAAAACTGAATTGATTATGTAGGGGTTAGTCACAGGACTTACATGGTCTTAGTTATATATGTTCATAAAGACCATGGAAGCTTCTCATATCGACGAGAGCTAACTTGCATGGCTTTATAGGTAGTCCCCTGAATGAGTATAGATGGCCGATCTACCCCCTGTCAATAGCCCAAGAAGAGTTCTCAGTCTGTCCAGGAAAAGAAGAGATGCTGGTTCATTCCTGGATGTTGAAGACAAGACTTCTGGAATTGGTCTATCTGGTCAACGTGGCCCAAAGCCAGCTGAAGTATATGGATTTGTAGGTTCCATAACAACCGTTGTTGCCACAGGTATAATTATTTACTCTACAGTCCCTGTATTCTTTGAGCAATTCAAAATGTTTTATGCCCTATTTATCAACATCCCTGTATTTCACTTCAAAACTCTAAATATAAGAGTAAAATGCATAAATCTATATCTGTTATGAAGACCATTTCCGTACCTGCATCATCATTTCTGGACATAGTCCCCATGACTAAAGTTTAGTCATTGCTTGTTCGAACCATGGATATGTGCCCATGTCCAACACGTGTAGCCGAGTCTGAGTAACATAACCTATGAGAAACACTAGTGATAATCATGTATTCTTCTTAGAATTTTTGTGTGCTGCCTATTACATTTTTTCGTTTGTGCTTTCTTTTGGTCTTGATGATGAACACTCCGTTTGCTTTCAATGAACAGTCATATTCTTCATATGGGCATACTTTCCCGATCAGTGGCTGCATTCGATTGGGATTTTCTACTATCCTAGCAGGTGAATCTTATAATTAGATCTTGGTGTTTTCCTGAATTTTGACTGCATAACAGTATTTCAAACAAATTAAGTACCTCTAATACTCTAAAGAAACAGTTCTGAAATTTATGTTGAACATGAGACCAAATAGCAGCGATGATACTCCCTCTTCAATTCCCACCATCACGAACCTAAGACCTGAGTTTTGGTTCTTGAACCTGTTTCGCTATCGTTTCTTGAAAATTATCATGGTTAACTTTGATTTGTTGCATCAGGTATTGGGCTATTGCTCTACCAACTTATTGTATGGTAGTCATAGTTCTAACACTGGCATTTTACATTGGGCTTAATTTCATGGCAACACCTCCTCCAACTTCCTTCAATGTAATATATGGTGAGTTAACATTCTCTCGTGAACCATTACCATTTACCATCTCATGTTATTTCCCAGAGCATCCAATACATGCATTATTTTTATCACATTAAAATTGTTCTTTTCCTGAACAGATGAGCACAGCAGAGAGCCAGAGATGTTAACGACATTAGCTGGTGAAGATGATCGGCCTATTGAACCCATCTCTGATATTGGCATCCACCAAATTAATGAGTTCATATTCAAAGACTCAAAATGACAAAGAGTTACGCTGACTTAATCCCTTCATTGGATTAGATGTGTGTAATTTGTGAATTGTGACAAACTTAGTACGGAGTGTTGATGATGACTATGGTATGCAGTTTCACCTTATTAATGTCAACCTGGATTTGTGTATCACAGAATTGAATTGTTCGGTGTTGATCCGTCATTTTAGAAGGACAATCATGTAAATGCAGTTTTTGACCAATAATATTATGCTCGGGCAGTCAGGCTTGTAAACTTATTAGATACGGATTACGGAGTAGCTAGTAATCATTTATTCCCATGTAGTTGCAATGTAGTTGAAAGGTGGTGCTCACGAACTAAGTTCAACTATTTTTTATCGACACTGCAATTGTATCTTTTTATCTAGAGAAATTAAAAATCTCAGTTTTTGTATGCCATGTTATCACTCATCTGGTTGAAAATGGCAGTGTACAGTAAGAACATCAGAACACGTATCGAAATGTGACATAGAAGTAATGAAGTGTGACTGTGTTTAGAGTTTTGAGATATTTATGTCAAATATACTTCTATGTTGTACTGTATCACATTTTTGATGTCCTCACGTCTAAGGCATTTCTCAAGGATTTCTTTGCCCATGATCCAAACTCCCCCTTACTTAAAGGTATGAAGAACCCATAAGGTATGAGGTAAGGTTATGAAATCTTCCTTTTAGTCAAACAAACACTCTGTAAGGGTGACTTATTTCAAACTTATACCTCATATCTATATTGACTTAGCCAAATACCCCATAAACAGTTTAGTCTTAACCGCTAGAAGAAAATCTTTGAATGCTTATGATTTAGGAAAGATTAACATGAATAATCCATACTATAGGTGGTCTTCCCATATTAATCTATATTTCACTTTAACCCATATTAAACTCAACTCTTACCCTACTAATCCCACACTAAACTTAGGTTATTTTTTACCGGCAGTTTCCAGTTAAATAATAATGAGGGTCCCATTGTTGTTGTTTCTCACTTCATCAGTTCTTCCTCATGTTCTCCCTTCTTCCTCCTTTCTCCTTAGTCTCATTATGATTTCCTCACATATGAACTTTATTACTTTATTTGAATATTCCATATAAATAATACTTTCTCCGTTCCATAGAATAGTTTACGTATTCCATTTTAGGCCGTTCCACTTAGTTTTTTACGTTTCTTTTTATGGACATCAATAGTTATGTTAAATTACCATACTATCCTTGTAAAAGTAGGTACCCCACTTGTTTTCACCCATTCTTAATACAACAAACAAAAGCAACTTATAAGAGGGCAATTTGGTAAACTAACATATGTAAAAGTAGGTACCCCACTTGTTTTCACCCATTCTTAATATTTGTGCAAAAAGCAAACGTAAATTATTCTATGGAACGGAGGAAGTAACACTAATTCCTATTCCCTTTGTTACCCACCATTATAGTAAACAAGGATTTTAATCACCCAATCACACCAAAAGGACAATATCACCGGCCGCCAGCCAAGCGCTAGCCGTTCTCTTGCCTGCCGTTGGCCATCGCTGACCTCAAACATCCTCCCAACCGTCGTCCACCATTGTTGTAAATCGTCCCTTGTCCGTTGTGAGTTGTCCCTAATCCAAAACTCTAGATTCCCGAATCAATATGGGAGTAAATGTGAAATTAGGATTGAAGTTGGTTGTGGGATCCAAACTATCGTACTCAGTTTGATGCAGTAACATTGATGTTTACAGAATTTTGGTATGTCTTGATTTTAAAATGGAGTATCAGAGAATTTGGACATGTTTTGATATGTGAGGTTGGTGTACTTCTAATTGTTAGATTCGTTTTTCATCACAAAGGTACTATGTATTCATGTATTCATAGAATTGTAGAAGACTGATTATAGAAGTTTAAAAGGCCAAGATGAATGAGGGAAGCAAGGCGGAAGTGGTCATGTGATCCAACATATTTCGAGGCGGTAATTAGGCTTGTGTTGGTCGGCGGCAGGTCGAAGGGGGTTTGATATGGGTTATTTAAGGTAGGAGATGAAGATTAGAGATGGTAATGGATAAATATGAAGGAAGCTAATGAACAAAGGTAGGAGATGACCTGTTTATCGGGTAGTCGGTCACGTGAGTTTATTTTGAGAAGAGGGTATTAAAAGTCGGGTTTATTCTGAGATTTAATAATGTTGAGATTATTTTGAGAAGATGCCCCATAGTATGGATTATTCCTGTTAATTTTTCCTATGATTTATAATCTTCTTGAGATTTGATGTAGTGAATTAGTGGTGTAGTAAGAGTGTCGATCTTAGGGACGGTTGGTGTCTAAAAATGATCTAATAGTCTACTAAGTCTCTTGCAAAGTCACAGTGTAAATTGGGTTTGGATTTGTTGGCTAAACTAAATAACAATAATTAAAAGCAAATAAAAACAACAAAAGGAGTCTAAGACTAGAAAGATTGGATTTTTATCAAATAAGAGGGAAAACTAGGGTGAGTGGGTTCATATGGGTAGTAAAGTCGAGTGAAAGAGCCGGGTCTAATAGTTGAAATGTCATCTAGTCTAGGAAAGTGAATTGAGGCTTTCGTTCTTACAATTCCTCCTCAAACCGACTCTAACTAGTTATCGCGTCACTAGATACGGCTTGCCAAACTAGCGGTTCTACGAAAAACCACGACTTTCGATCTTATGGTATTCGAAACAAGCGAAAGAATCATGCAAACTCAAGTAGGCATTTCATCAAACATGTTATAAGCATAGCTTGGAGACAAGACAATAATCAACTATTAACCCCCAACAAGAACACATTAACTCATACTATAACCCATAATCCCCCACATAACCCTAGCAAGATTACTACTCACTCATGTTCAAAGGAAATTCAATATTAACTAAGGATTGCAAAAGGAAATCAACAACAATAAACATTTTCTAATTAACAATGAATAGATAACAAGAATTGAAATGAAAACTTAATTAAAGACAAGATTAAGTAAAGGAATTATACCAACTTGGAAAAAGATGAGAACTTTGATATAATAACCAAGATTTTGTCACAAATCTTTGAATATAAACCAAGTTCCAACACTAAACCAAATCGAAATTACTAATTAACCGACTAATTTGCTCAATTATGGAAGATTAATACAAGATTAGATACTAATTCTATGAGAGTTTCAGATCTAGGGTTTCGTGCCCTCTAATTACATAAGAGGGTCTATTTATAGGTTTACAAAAATGGAGGAAGATGGGCTTCGAAAGGCTTCATGGACTGGCAAAGTCACGACCGTGAAATAGGTTTCACGGTCGTGAAACACGTCTCACGACCTTGAAACTCCAAGTCACGGTCGTGAGATTAGTGGCAGAGCAAGGTCTTCTTTCACGAACAAGTCACGACCGTGAAACAAGTTTCACGACCATGACTTAGCTTTCACGACCGTGAAATGAGTTTCACGGTCGTGAGCTGAAATGCTCGATAAACCAACTTCTTGGAAAGGCATCTCACGACCGTGAGATGCCTTTCACGCCCGTGAAATCTTTCTTGTCCCTCTTCCTTTGCTTGACTTTGTTACTTCCTTCCCGGTTTCACTTGCCTTGACTCGAGAGGGCTTTGGCGCATCGAGTAGGGCCCCCAAGGGTATGTGGGGCCCCCAAGGTATGCCGTGAGTCCTCCGAGTGATTCACCTTCTTCTTTGTCGATCAAAACTAGGTAGAAATCGCCTCAAATGACGGTTTACCTACAAAAACACGATAAAAGCGAGAAATATGCTAGAAGAAGGTAAAACACGTAGAAACGCTCTTAGGGAGCGTTAAATGCAAGCAAAACGAGACAAAAAGGGGTGAAAATGTAGGGTGAAATGACGCTATATAAAATCTCCCCAAACCAAACCCTTACTCGTCCCGAGTAAGGATGAACAATAGTCAAGAACCTTAATTAACTACGCTAAACCTAACCGATACAAGACAATTAACGGGCCTTGCTCCGTCCCTTCAACTCGCAACAAGGTATCCATGAGGTAGGATACCTTCTTGCAAGGCAAGTGGGGTCTTGCCAAAACTCCGATGCATTCTAGGCAATAAAGCACACAAAACATATGAGAATGCATCTACAAAAGCAAGTGGCAACATGCCTCATCCATGCGCCGGGATTCATCTAAAATGGAAAAATTTCAAGCATGCAAATTCCTATGTACTTACTAGCTTTTCAAAGAACTAGGCCTAGAAAGATAGAAATAAATCACCTCTTTATTGTGTAAAACTAGTATATTCGTTCACGTTTACTAGAAAACTTTGTCAAGGGTGATAAGGCGGGATGGAAAGTGAGGGCCCTGATGATCACTATTTATATACATATTTTATGCTTCCCCTAGTCACAAATAACTCGATTTACCGTCTTTCCTTGCTTATTCTATGCTATTTTAGCTAGAATATCGATTCTGCCGCTTTTGTTATGTTTTAATGCAGATTGGATGCATTTTGAGCTTTTTGAGTTGATATGGAGCATGGCGGAGTTGGATCGTAGAAGGCTAGGCACGGGAATCGAGAACGAAAGATAAGAAATGAAGAAAATCGAAGAAACGAAGCTAAATGAAGGTTTGCTCGATCGAGCAGAACAACATTGCTCGAGCGAGTCGTGGTCAGGTCTTGCTCGATCGAGCAGGAGCCTCTTGCTCGATCGAGCAAGTCAATATTTCGGCGGATTTTCGTGTTTTCCTAAACTTCAAACCTAATTAATTAGATCTTTTGTATTATAAAAAGAAAGCTCGTCTTATATGCTTTTCTATACTTTATTATGCTATTGAATACTTTTAGGCTTTAATTCAGAAACCCTAATTAGTTTACTTTTCCTCCGGATTTTATTCATCAAAGACGATTGTCTTTAGTTCAACTTGTATTCGGTATTCTTCAATCTTTCTTCGTTATTCAATTTAATTGCCTTCTTGTTCTTTAATTATTCTTTGTTCATCCTTTCATTATTGTTAATCATGTTTACTTTAATTATTATTGTTGTTGTTTATATCGTTATGAGTAGCTAAATTCCTTTCTAGGGTTGAAAGGGGATCTAGGATTGTTAGAAGGGGTAGATTAATTAATTGAATTGCAATTGCATGGTTATCGTTTGATTATCGTTTTAATTCTAGTTGTTTGATTACTGGCCAGGATTAATTAACTAGTCTCGCGAATTAGGATTGACACCGACCGGGTTAAGACTAAGATAGGCTACGATAATTGAATAGAACTCGTTTAATGATAGCGATCGCATGTTAATCGTAGATCTAAAGGGCATAATTGAATCGACCGATCTTGTGACCTTAGATAACTTTATTGCATGATAGTTGATTTCATCCCTACCCCTGAACAATAATCCTAGTGAACCTGAGACCCTAGACTTTTAATCTCATTGTTTTCAACCTTATTAGTTTGTATTGCTTATAGTTAGTTATTGCTTATTATTAGTTGTTATTATTATTGTTATTAGTTGTTATTGTTTACTTTAGTTGTTGTTATTAATTGCTATTAGTTTAGAAACCACAATCAAAACCCAGAAATTGTTACTTAAGAGACAAACCTAGTTTAACAGATTAGAATACTACCGCCTCCCTGTGGATTCGATACCTTGCTTACCGCTGACTATTAGTTAGTAGTGAATTAGGTTTACTTTGATTAAGGAGACGCGACTTTACCCTTATCAAATTTGGCGCAGTTGCCGGGGAGGCAACAGTTTTCTGTTTGTTTCTACTTAGTTTGTCTTTTTCGTCTCAGGGAACCTAAGTTCCTTGAGACAGTTCTCATCCTTTTCTTTAGTTTTTGTTTATGCCCAGGTGTTCTAGGTCCGTTCTCGTGCCCTACGATTCCGAACCAGAGAAGACTCTCCGGTCTAGACGAAACTTTTGGAAGGAAATTCAAGAAGCGGAAGACTTGAGTACGCTTGAAACAGTTTACGCCGAATTCGTCGCAGAAAAACCATCCTTAGAAGAGGATACACCTATTTCTGCACCTACTACAACCATGCCTACTCTAGCCAGCCATTCGGAGCCTACCGTTGCATCTATTCCCAAGGGATTTCAACTCCCTACTACGGGTAATAGTACTTTTGAGATTCGTCCATCTTATATCTCTTTGGTGGAGCGAAACATGTTTGGAGGAAGCCCTACTGAGGATCCCGCTAAGCATATGGAGAAATTCACCAACTATTGCTGCTCTATTCCTTTAACGGGTGGGGTGACACAAGATCAGATCAAGTTGGTGTTGTTTCCCTTTTCATTACGAGACGGGGCAGAAGATTGGTTTAGTGAGTTAGATATGGCTGCACTTGGCATCACCGATTGGAATTCTTTGGCTCTTGCATTCTATAAAAGATATTTTCCGCCACAGAAAACCAATGTCATTCGAAGCCAAATCACAAGTTTCAAACAAGGTCCCAATGAGAACTTTAATGAGGCCTGGGTTCGCTTCAAAAAGCTTGTCAAGTCTGTTCCACATCATGGTTTTGATACTTGGTTCTTATGCAACCAATTTTATAATGGGTTATATGATGATCAGAGGACATTGCTCGATTCTGCTGCTAATGGGAGATTCCAAAATAACACTACTGATGCCAATGCTTGGAAGCTAATTGATGAGATGGCTACTCACACTGCTGAGTATGGGAATCCTAGGGGTAATGTGAGGAGAGGAGGTACGGATAATGCAGTTGCAGCTCAGTTGGAGGCATTAACTGCCAAAATTGCCGAGTTACAAACTTCAAAGTCTTTGGAAAATAAGCAAACGGTTCATGCCATGGTTCAACAAGAGCCAACCTGTGAACGATGTGGTACTATGGGGCATAATGCAGTGGAATGTATGAGTACGGTTGAGCAAGTCCTTGCCTTTCAATCTTTTAAGCAAGGTACACCTTACTCCAATTTTTACAATGAAAGGACAAAAGAGCATCCCAATCTATCCTACCGAAGTCAGAATGTTCTTAATCCTACCCCACCGCCACATCAGCAACAAGGTTCCTCTTATGTGATTCCTCAGAATCGCAATTTCCAAGGTAATTATAACCGTTCCAATCAAGGAGGCCAAAACTTTCAACAACCTCCACCTCCACCACCTCCAAGTAATGATATGGCGGAATTGAAAGCCATGTTGCAGCAGAGTCTTATGATACAACAAAAGCAAGATGCTCAGATCTCACAGTTAATAGCTCATAATAAGATGGTTGACACTCAAATTGCCCAATTGGCAATTCAAAATCCACATAAACAACCAGGTAATCTTCCTCCTCAAGGACACCCTCCACATGAACAAGCCAATGCTATCACTTTGAGGAGTGGAACCCATTACAAAGGCCCTGAAATGATAAGGGATGAAACCAATGAAAGCTTGGAAGTTGCTGATCAAAGTTCGAAAAAAGGCGAAAAATGGGCTGAAAAAGAGGTTGCTCGATCGAGCAGCACCCCCATGCTCAATCGAGCAACCCAGAAAATCTGCCCGAATTCTTCTCGGGAAATTTATGAAAGCTACAGTACAGAAAAACTCGATCGAGCCCCCCTCTGCTCGATCGAGCAACCCCTGATCAGGATGATAAAGCTTCTAATTCATCTTCCAAAGCCAAAGAAGCCGAGCCAATTGTCATTGCACTTCCCTTTCCGCACCGCCAACATAAATCCAAGCTTGATAAACAGTTTGGGAGGTTTATGGAAGTGGTCAAGAATCTGCAAGTGAGTGTACCTTTTACCGAGTTGATTACTCAAGTGCCGGCTTATGCAAAGTTCATGAAGGATATATTGACAAGGAAGCGGTCCTTTAATGAAGTGGATATTCAATGAGGAATGCAGTGCTGTGTTGCAATCCAGATCACCACCAAAGCTAAAGGATCCAGGGAGTTTTTCTATTCCTTGTAATATAGGTTGCTTAGCAATTGATAAAGCCCTTTGTGATTTAGGGGCTAGTGTTAGTGTTATGCCATTTTCTATATGCAAAAAGTTAAATATGGGTCAACTTACTGTTACAACCATGACCTTACAAATGGCCGACCGTTCTATTAAACACCCTCTAGGGATTTTAGAAGACGTACCGGTTAGAGTATGGAAGTTTTTCATACCAGTTGACTTTGTTGTCTTAGATATGGCTGAGGACACCCAAATTCCTATCATCTTGGGACGACCATTCCTCCATACTGCGGGGGCGGTTATAGATGTTAAGAATGGGAGACTTACACTAACAGTGGGGGATGATACAATCACTTTTAATTCAGACAATGCCATGAAACACCCCATGTTAGAAGAGACATGTCATAGAGTCGATATTGTTGATTTATCTATTGATGACTGTCTTTCTTTGTGTTTGAATAGGGATCCTTTGGAGATCGCCTTAATTTCCAGCACCGCTGAAGCTGGAAGCTCACGGAATGAAGAAATAGTTGCAATGGAAAAACTGCTGACAGGAGAGGACTGCAAGTTACAGAAGGTTTATAGCTTAGGTAACCCCTCTAAGGTTACCAAGGTAAAGAAACCTGAACTTAAAAATTCTCCCCTCTCATCTTAAATATGTTTTTCTTGATTCCCATGAGATGAATCCTGTAATTGTCAGTGCTAGCCTATCTGAAAGCCAACTTACTGATTTGTTGGTGGTTTTAAAAAGACATAAAAAGGCTATAGGTTATAGCATTGATGATTTACAAGGTATTAGTCCCGACTTTTGTATGCACCGTATCCACTTAGAAGAAGACCATAAACCTTGTAGGCAGGGTCAGCGTCGTTTGAACCCCACTATGCAAGAGGTAGTTAGAAAAGAGGTGCAGAAATTGTTAGATGCGGGAATCATATATGCTATTTCTGATTCCAAGTGGGTCAGTCCTGTTCAGGTAGTCCCTATAAAGGGAGGGACTACGGTCGTCACTAATGAGAAAAACGAGCTCATATCTACTAGACTAGTGACTGGGTGGAGGATGTGTATTGATTATAGGAGGCTGAATGTAGCCACTAGGAAAGACCACTTCCCTCTTCCCTACATTGACCAAATGTTAGAGCGTCTAGCATGTCATAAGTATTTTTGTTATCTAGACGGCTACTCGGGATTCTTTCAAATCCCCATTCATCCTGACGATCAGGAAAAGACTACCTTCACATGCCCTTATGGTGTCTTTGCTTACCGAAGAATGCCTTTTGGGTTATGTAATGCCCCTGCCACCTTTCAACGTTGTACGATGGCTATATTTTCTGATTATATCGAATCTATTATGGAGGTCTTTATGGATGACTTCAGTGTTTACGGGACCGATTTTGATAGTTGTTTAGTTAATCTGACTAAGGTCTTGCAACGTTGTGAGAAGAGTAATCTTGTGTTAAACTGGGAGAAGTGCTACTTCATGGTAACTGAAGGGGTGGTACTTGGTCATTTGGTGTCTGGACGTGGCATCCAAGTGGATAAAGTTAAAGTGGAAGTGGTTGAGCAATTTCTGTACCCGGTGAATGTTAAAAGTGTTAGAAGTTTCCTTGGTCATGCGGGGTTCTATCGCCGTTTTATTAAGGATTTTTCGAAAATTGCTCAACCAATGACTAAGCTTCTCCATACGGATGCCCCGTTTGTGTTTACTGATGAGTGTGTTAAGTCTTTTGACAGGATTAAACAAGCTCTAATCTCAGCTCCTATTATCCAGTCTCCTGATTGGACATTGCCGTCTGAGATAATGTGTGATGCTAGTGACTATGCAGTTGGGGCTGTTTTGGGGCAAAGGAAGGATAAGGTGCTACATGCAGTTTACTATGCCAGTAAGACGTTGGATGATGCGCAAGTTAACTATGCTACCACTGAGAAAGAATTACTTGCAGTTGTCTTCGCCTTAGACAAATTTAGAGCCTATCTTGTGGGTTCTAAGGTGATAGTCTACACTGATCATGCATCACTGAAGTACTTGTTGGCTAAGAAGGAAGCCAAACCTCGGCTTATTCGTTGGATCTTATTGTTACAAGAATTTGATTTGGAGATCCGGGATAAGTCAGGTGCTGAGAATGTGGTTGCTGACCATTTGTCTCGTCTGAGGTTTGAAGAGGGAGATTCCATCCCCATTGATGATTCGTTTGCTGATGATCATCTCCTTGCCATTACCATGGCGACTCCATGGTTTGCCGATTATGCTAACTTCTTGGTTGGGGGAATTATGCCTCCAGATCAATCCTATCAGCAAAAGAAGAGGTTTCAACACGATGTCAAGAGGTATTTTTGGGATGATCCTTATTTATTCCGGGAATGTGCCGATGGCATTTATCGACGATGTATTCCAGAGGGTGAGGTACATGCCATCCTTTCTCATTGTCACTCTTCTTCATATGGCGGTCATCATGGTCCCTCAAGGACATTTGCTAAGGTTATGCAGTCGGGTTTTTATTGGCCGACTATTCTCAAGGATGCTACTACTTTTGTCCGTTCTTGTGACGCATGTCAAAGGACGGGTAACATTTCGCAAAGGCATGAGATGCCTCAAACGGGTATTTTGGAAGTTGAAATATTCGATGTTTGGGGTATTGACTACCAAGGGCCATTCCCATCTTCCCATGGTAACCAATATATTCTGGTAGCAGTTGATTATGTCTCCAAATGGGTGGAAGCCATTGCCACTCCTACTTGTGATGCCAAAGCAGTTATCAAACTGTTTCAGAAGATCATTTTCCCACGATTTGGTGTTCCTCGTGCTCTCATTAGCGATGGAGGAAAGCATTTCAACGAGAGCCATCTTAACTCTTTATTGAAGAAATATGGCGTTACACATCGTCGGGGGTTAAGTTATCATCCGCAGACAAGTGGTCAGGTAGAGGTTTCTAATAGGGAGATTAAGTCAATCCTTGAGAAAGTCGTGAGTAAATCTAGGAAGGATTGGAGTCGTATTGAAGTCCATAGACCGTAATTAGACTCCTCTAATTAGTTGCTAAATTACTTGTTAATTTAGTATTTAATGATCTATGTAACATGCATGCAAATATAAAGACATTTATATAAAAGAAGAAATTTACTCACATTGATATGGAAATAATATGGGCACAACAAGAACTCCTTCTTGTTGTTCTTGAGCTATAAATATGGATGAACACATGAAATCCCAAACTAGAAGACCTCCTTCAAGTTGCACCAAGATGACACCAAATAATCTACCCTTATTATTAACTAGATAATAAGATAGATATAATACTACTAATATTATGACTATATTACTACACTAGTAATACTTAGTAAATATTAGTATATGAGAGTTTTTAGTGAGAAGAAGAGTTTTTTAGAGAGAAGTTAAACAAATTGAACAAAAATGAAGTGATTAGAAAAATGAACACAATGCCCATTTTAAGGCCATTTGGCCGGATGTTTTAGTCCACAATTGGACTATTATTTTGTTCAATTTTTGTCACATGCATTAGAGTGGAGTGTTGTAGTATATATGATGATTATTCTTACTTGTAATGGCACTTTCATAAGTAACTAAATGGTAAAAACAAGAACTAAAATCATCACCTTTGAACTACAACATAACCGGCCCATTTTGGCCTAGTTGGATCCATTTTGATTTTTGATATTTGTCTCACAAATACTTATTGATCATATGGTTAAGTATCTTGTATAATTAAGTGTTAATTTGATCATATAACAATTATATGACTCAATTAAATAAATAATATGTACTTAACATTTTAAGTAAGATTTTACCATTATATCAATATATAATGGGTCCCACAATGCTTAGTTAATTTATTTTACAACTCCTTGTAAATATAATTAACTAATTACCTCTATCTCAAAACCTCAACTAATTTAGTAATTTAACGATTAATTACTAAGTTAAATCTTATTTAATAGTATTAAAATAAGATATAAATTTATTAGTCAATTATCGCATAATTGAAAAATAAGTTTAATCGAATTTGAGTTCTTAACTCAATTTCTAATAATTAACTCGCGTACATATCGAATATATGTAATGTACTAATTAACTGTATCGTATACAAATAATTAGTTACTATTTGGATTTCATCCTTTAGGTGTGACCGAAAGGGATCAGTTGATCACCGCCGTCAAACGACAATAACGTCAAACTCTAGTCAGCCAACCGTGATTGATTTACGTTAATCAACTGACTAATCATATATATAGTCAAAATATCCCAATGATATTCCTTAATAAGATTTATTATGTGGCGCACTATTGTGGAGGACACCTACTCCAACAATCTCCCACTTGTCTGACACAAGTGTGCGTCACCGATTCTCTTGTCTCTTTATCACATTTCCCACTCAACGCAAGGTGTCTTTCAGGTCGCACTTGCGATTGACAATATCTAGAGTGGTTTTCTCGATAGGGAGAGTAACTGTCTGACCGAAAAATCTACCATAGATCTCTTTCAGAGCGTGGCCACGCATTTACAGTAACTTCTCCTCGAGTGGCCAAAAGATGTTTTTACCCAACGTGGGTGCACAATCCTGTGATCCATCTACTCTGTATGATGCAGATCACCATGATCCAGAGAAGGCCATTCGGCACTCTTTTACGGAACGACTAGAACACAAACCAAAACCAATCGGAAAACTTTGCACCGACTCAGATAGACGGGCGCCAGTCAAAGAATCGACTTAGAGGAATAAGATAGAAAGACCCTGCCACGACCAGGCATCAATAATTGATTTAAGGGTCTCTACAAATGTCACTATCCGAAGAGTGTCATACAGTCTGTCTATGAAACGAGAGGTCATCTCCATGACCTAAGGGCTGAACCAACCATCGATCGACTTACAAATCTAGTCATTTCGGAGACGTCACTCATTAATTGACTAGGGACAAAAATAATAAGTTCGTTCCTGTTCCACTTGAATTGGGTTCAACCTTTCTTTCAACCAATTCGGATAAACAAAGTATTAAAATTTAGTCAAACTAAATAAAGGAGTTTTTAATGAAACTCTAACAATGAATGCGATTATCAAATATTTGGAAAATTGATACGCTATCAATAATTTCATATCTCATAATCTCTAGCAATTCAGGTACATATTTCAATCCCCATTGAAATGACATGACTATCATGTTCAGCCTGCAAAAGGCATGGCTAATGAATTAGCAATACTTGCATCTTTCCCATCGTTCTGATTGCTATTTCTCTTTGTCTACGTAATCTCATATTACATAAAACTTTATGAGTACGTGTCTAGGTTTGAATCTAGACTTAGGACTCTTGGCCTAAAGGTAGCTCCCACTGTTTTACCAGTATAATGGGATAGGATATACAACTATATGAACTATTTCTAGTCCCTCCTAAGCTACCTTCATATGCATAGATATGAGCAATGTATCCAGTTCCGTTGTTAATCCGAATGATAAACTGCCTGGAACATTTCCAGCGGATACATGACATTTATATTTTAAAATGTCACTCCTACTAGGAACCTTTCCAATAGTCCTTTCTGCTTGGAACTCTTCCAACAGATAAATCTTCTATGAAACACAGCCAGTTCGTGATTTCAAATCACCTTGATTAGTTTGGAAACTGAAGTCTGTGTAAACTCTTACACACAACTCACTTTAAACTCCAAACATATGAAACATATCTTTAGTTCTTCGCAAGTACTTAAGGATGTTCATTATGGCTATCAAGTGACTTTCACTTGGATTTAATTGCAAATGATTCGTCATACTCAAAGCATGCGAAAAGTCGGATTGAGTATACATCACAGCGTATATAATTGATCCCGCAACGGAAGCAAAAGGAATCAATTATGATGTGTTCAACTTCCTTGAACTAGTCAAAGATCTTATCAATATAAGAATTTTGACTTAATGCTAATATCCTTTTAGATTTATCTCCATAAATCCAGATATCTAAAAGATGTATTCTACTTTTCCAAAATCTTCCATCATCTAAAATGATCAATATGTCTCCACATATAAGACTGATGCACACCACATTACTCCCACTAAACTTCATGTATAAACATACTTCCTCGAGATATCGAGAAATATTTTGCAACATGATTGACACACTAATTCAAACTCTGAGTGCTTACTTAATGACATCCTCTTAAGCTTGAGCCCAATAACTTAGGATAGTTAGGATCTACGAACCACAGGTGAATATAAAAAGCTATAACTCTTCTAGAATCTATCGAAGAAGGTGGTTCTTGAGGTCCAATTGACATCAATACTTTTATGAGATGCTGTAAGCGCTAAGCTATTCGAATGAAGATCAAAGAATTAATGTTGGTGCAAAGACTTTTGCATCCCAGTTATCTGTGATAAACATTTTAATGTCTCCATGAAATTTCGATCTAAAAAAATCAATTTACATTCAAGAGGTCGTACTTCTTCAAGTAAAAAATTTACCAGGTCACATACCTGACCATCATGCATGGAGTCCATTACGAATCGTATGACTCTAAGCCATATCAAGAAGTTGGAACTAAAAACAGTCTTTTATAAGTCGCATATTAGAATTCATCACTATCAAGGAGCGATAAAATTCCACCTGACCTCCTAGGTTCCGAAGAAACAACTACTGAACAAGCAATGAGGAAAACTTTTTCCGAACCATATGCTCAGTTTGTGGCTCTTAAAACATTTTCTCCCACTCTGTCTTATCAAGAAATAATCGTATTTTTATTGAAAGACAGCATCACGAGTCACAAACGCTTTGTTCTCGTGGTCAATGTGAGATTATTGAGCACTTGTTTCATTCAAATAACTTATAAATTTAGGTACGTACCTAACCCATAGCGTATATGGAATGAAATCGACGTTTTTAAATGTGTTTAATATGGTGGGAAAAGAAATAGCAGACAAAAATATTAAGATCCCAAGGTTAGTCAAATGGCTCATTTTGACTTGATAAAGACAAAACCATATCGTATAAGGTTCTGTTTCTCTATTCAACAACACCTTATCTAATAATGTGTTTTAGAGAAGTTAACTTGTGAAATCATTTCACAATACTTTTGGTGAAAATCAAAGCCAATACTTAGATATTTATGGTTACGATTTAGTAGTAAGTCCTTGATCTAATGCTCTAGTGGTTAACTACTTCTCATTGAAGTTCTTTGAACTTTTCAAAGATTTCTCTTAGCACCTCATTAAGTAGAATCAAACATAATATCTACTTAAATCGTTGGTAAATCAAGTGAAGTAATAATTACCATCTCTGGTTGTGTTTGTTATTGGACCACACATATTCTAATGTAATAGGGCCAATAACTCACTAGTTCGATTTCCTTTTAAATAAAAAAGGGCACGAATCAACTTGCCTTGAATACAAGATTCACACGCACCATAAGATTCAAAATCAGATGGTTTAGGGATAGTTGTCAATACTAGCCTCTTAATGTGCTACACAATCCAGAATTAAGATTAGATAAGGGTCACCAATTTTGAGCCTTTACAATCTATATGACAAGTAATTACTAGTTTAGGTCAAGAATATAAGTACCTTTGATTGGTATGGGATAACCATTGACCAAGTATAGGCATAAAAAGATACAACGCTTGTTCTATTCAAAAAAATGAAACAGTTGTGTCGTACACAAAAGTGGATACTATATTCTTTATTTAGAGGTTATGTACATAATAACGTTTATTAAAGTATACCTCTAAATCCAAAACTAGATTGATCACATTATAACTTTTATATGTCTCTATAGAAATAAAACTACAATAGTTATATTTCCCTTGTAGGTCGACATGTAATTATGGTTAGTCGTCGCACGAATCATTATTATATGCATTGAATACATTGATGAAAACCATAATAGGTATCTAATACCCAAAAAAATTGCATTTAGCAAAATAAATGTCGATCATATAGATATTATGGGTGAAAATAGTACACCCAATTTCTAACTCTTTAGAAAACTTGGGGCAGATTCTTTTCTTGTGTCCTACACTGTAAAATAGAATCGTCAAAAGTTGGGTTCGACATCTTGCTTGGGGTTTGACTTTACTATTCAAAATAGTCTTGCCTTTTTCCCTTGCCTTGTGCCAAACTCGTGCCAACCTACTCTTGAACCTTGTCTTAACAATTAAGAATATAAACATCATTCTTAGTGCTCCCACTCACTTTCATGAATCTCTACTTAGACAAGTATATTAGAATTATTGTGAAGACTATTCTTCATTACATTCATGGTTTTACCTTCAAAAGGATAAACCTTTCATGAAGTGACTACGGTATTTGGTTATTCATGATTTTAAATAAATCAATTAACCTAGTCGTCCCAACTGATTTGGCCTCTTTTGAGGTAAGCCTCGATAAGAAGTATAATGACGACATACCAAAATACAAATATTTTCTTTGGAGCAAAAATGATTGTACCATTGTTATAAGAAGACGTCACTAAAAATCAAAACGTTTTTGATTAAGTGTGACTTATTCAATTACTCTTCATAAGAGACATTTGCAATGGTGAATATGAGGATCAAAAGATAAAATTCATTTTGTCTTTAGCTACGGTGGTTTAAACGGAGATCGCAATCAAAATGCTACCGTATAAAATAATGGAAACCCTTTCCACGATTGAACGGATTTACAAGTTCATAGAAGGATAAAATATTTGTTATTTGCGCGTATAAAATAAATGTCAACGGAAAATAAACATTCATTGCTTATATATAATTTACTTGTAAAACATTTTTAACAAGTCACTCATATAATGACCCCTCACGAAATTATATAAGTGATTCCAAGACCCATATTTAGACAAAAATAGTCATCGCATGCTACCTTTATCTAAAAATGGTTAAGTCAATACTTGCCTAATTTACACTTGAAACTCTTGGTTGAAGGATTCAACTTAAATCATCTCATAAGTACTCAAGATAACGCCTTATCTCGTTGAGTCCAATCCAATTTTGGCTTGTGATCACATCACCCTACTTACCCGAGGTAAAAAGGGACCCACGAGCGTGGTAGCCCTAATGAACACGGGGTTCATAGGTGTTACTAATTGGTAAGGCTAAATCTCAATTTTTTTTTTATTTTAAGTTATGTGAGAGGTCTTGTCAATTTTGTTATTAATTCCCTATAAGCGAACTAAGTCGGTGAATTGTGAATAACGTTGAATTGACAATAACGGTAAATAAAATGCATGTGTGACGATTTTGGCATGAGCGAAAATAAAGCAAGCAATCAATCAACAATAAAATCCTAGTATGGCCACCTAGTTAATCAAAATTAACTAGATAGTTACAAATTCGGAAACCAACTCCTTGGTCCCTTGCCTATTCACTTGGAACACCTTCCAAAATGGCACCGTCTTAAGGGAGCCCCCGGTCTTCATAAAAAAATAATTACAAATGTACAAATATACAAATTCCTATTATACATTTATACTATAAAATAAAATAATTAAATTATACAAACCGGCGATACGAGATCGCAATAAAATTACAACCAAACCGTTATTCCCTTACATTACGGGTAATAACGATTAAAAACAACTAGGCCATACTAGGTACAAAATTTGCATAAATTATTAAATAAATGACATTCATTCATTCAACCATAAATTAAATAAATTGCTGCAAAATTCATGCCAAAATCGTCCTAGATTCAATTCATGCTCATTGTAGCTCGATTTTTTTTCCGGGATTTATTGATTTTTAACCATTAAAAATCACTATCAACATTTAAATCGCATTTAAATTCAAACTAATTAACTAAACTAATTTAGAACTCAAAATTAGTCACTACTAATTTTGTTGGTCATTAATTAGATTGATTTGATTTCATTTACTAAATATTACGGTTTAATCATAACAATTATGAAATAAAACCAAAATAAAATATAAACATCATAAAATTTGAAACCAAAACTTTTGTACATTCTGGAAAATTTCCAGGAACTATAAAAATAAAAAACATTTGCTCAAAAAATTAAAATTAATTTTATGAACAAATAGCTTTGTATTTAATGGTTTTATCAAATAAAAACATTAGATATAGTAAAACAGTGAAACAAATTATGAAATTTCACCAAGAGTATCAAAATCAGAATGTTAAATGTACAAAAAATTTTCAAGACCAGAAGTTTCAATTTTATGAACATTATAATCTCATATTATCGACTTTTATCGTATAAAAATCAATGAACATGCAATACATAAGTAAAAATCACGAAATTTTACATAAAATATGTAAGAAATGCATGTGAGATCATATTAAAATTTCATGGCCAGAATCAACATGCAACTATTTTTAGTTAACTTTTAACTCATAAAATGCATGTTAACTCGGTTTAAACGCCAAAAATAAAAATAAATAGCAAATTAATCCCTAAAATCACGAAATTTAACCACAAACATTTTGAGGTCAGTAGGTATACATGCACCAAAAATTTCGTCAGAATCGTATTTTAACTCAAAATCTTCGATTTATTAGTTATCTTATAACTTTAATAAAAAATGTCCAAAATGAACATGCATGCTACAAGCTAGCTCTGATACCACATGAAAGTCCATAGACCTTAATTAGACTCCTCTAATTATTTGCTAAATTACTTGTTAATTTAGTATTTAATGATCTATGTAACATGCATGCAAATATAAAGACATTTATATAAAGGAAGAAATTTCCTCACATTGATATGGAAAATATAAGGGCACAACAAGAACTCCTTCTTGTTGTTCTTGAGCTAATAATATGGATGAACACAAATAATCTCCAAAGTAGAAGATCTCCTCTAAGTTGCACCAAGATTAATCCAGATAATCTACACTTATTATTAACTAGATAATAAGATAGATATTATTCTACTAATATTATGACTATATTACTACACTAGTAATACTTAGTAAATATTAGTATTTGAGAGTTTATAGTGAGAAGAAGAGTTTTAGAGAGAAGTATGACAATTGCACAAAATGAAGTAAGTCTAAAATGAACACAAAATGCTCATTATATAGGCCATTTGGCCGGACCTTGTAGTCCACATTTGGACTATTATTTTGTTCAATTTGATCACATGCATTAGAGTGGAGTGTTGTAGAAAAGATGATGATTGTTTTATACTTGTTATGTCACTTTCATATGCTAACTAAAGAGTAACAACAAGAACAAAAATCATCACCTTGTAACTACAAGCCAACCGGCCACAATGGCCTTAGTTTGGTCCATTTTGATTTTTGATATTTGTCTTACAAATACTTATTGATCCTATGGTTAATTATCTTGTATAATTAAGTGTTAATTTGATCATATAACAATTATATGACTCAATTAAATAAATAATATGTACTTAACATTTTAAGTAATATGTTACCATTATATCAATATATAATGGGTCCCACAATGCATGGTTAATTTATTTTACAACTCCTTGTAAATATAATTAACTAATTACCTCTATCTCAAAACCTCAACTAATTTAGTAATTTAACGATTAATTACTACGTTAAATCTTATTTAATCGTATTAAAATAAGATATAAATTTATTAGTCAATTATCGCATAATTGAAAAATAAGCTTAATTGAATTTGAGTTCTTAACTCATTTTCTAATAATTAACTCTCGTACATATCGAATATATGTAATGTACTAATTAACTGTATCGTATACAAATAATTAGTTACTATTTTGATTTCATCCTTTAGGTGTGACCG